>RCUC01063648.1:0-19127 GCA_003697995.1 Taxidea taxus jeffersonii
CTTTGAGCCCTTGACAAAATCAGTTGACATAAGCCGGAATCCTATAATACTTCTTCTTCTTTTTTTTAAAGATTTTATTTATTTGACAGAGAGATCAAAGTAGGCAGAGAGGCAGACAGAGAGAGAGGGGGAAGTAGGCTCCCCGCCAAACAGAGAGCCCAATGCAGGGCTCGATCCCAGGACCAAGGGATCATGACCTGAGCCGAAGGCAGAGGCTTTAACCCACTGAGCCACCCAGGTGCCCCCTATAATACTTCTTTCTACTCTTCTCTTCCTGGTGTGCTCCATAGATGGTCTGCGTTCTCTCTTCATTGGAACATGTCAGTAAACCAGCTTTGTTAGAGGAATAGTGTCCACTATTCCTATCACTATCTTATTGACGAAGAAGCTGTGCCTCAGAAAAACCAAATGACTAAAGAGACAAAACTATTGTCTGAGTCGAGATTTACACCCCGTTTGCTTCTATTTGGTGTGTTTTTGTCAAACCCACTCCAGACCCTGCTCTCCTAACCACTATGTTACGTAGTCTCCCATATGGTTACTGTAAATTAACACATAGGAGTAATAAGGCAGTCTGGGAAACTAACCTCTACTGCACTCTTGTTATGTGCTGGCTATCTTACGTGTATTTCTTACTTAAATATCTAATTATCTTAGTTAGATCTTAAAGTTAAATAACAACCCTTTTTTCGAAGAAGCTCAACTCAACAACTAAAGATGTCTCTACTTCTAAATGTTAAGTAATTTCTCTTAAGTCAAATGACTAGTGAAAAAAAAAATGACTAGTGAGTTTTAAAGTTTTGATTTAGATATACCACATGGCTATCCCACACTGGAGTAGTAGCTGTTTGGTCTTTCTCACAAGCTTTAGAACCTGGGAGTCTCTACTCCTGCTTCTATTATATAAACTACTGAAATCAACCTGATTTTGAGAGCATGTTGATTACTATGGAAAACTTTTGCTCTCACACATATAATGGCACTGGCTTAAAAGTTTCTAGACAAGATAAAAATTGGGAAATAAAATGTGCTATTTCAGGAAATGATGTATGTACAGACTATGGTATCCGTGAATATGATATTGAATTATCCTTGTCCTAAAGAGATACTGTCATTCTCCTGATATAATCAGAGTATCTTGCATTCCTGGATGCTTCTGCCCTGAGAGTATACTAAGTGCCAGTTTCCTTTACCTTATTGTTTTTCTTTACCAAAATCATTTTCCAAAAGGAATGTAAAAAGAAGAAAGCAGAAACAGAGCACATCTCATATGCCTCATCTTTCTATAACATCAATTTTCAAAAATTATTTGGTGAAAAGCTACTCAAATCTGCATTTAAATAGGAACTCATTGTGACAGCTAGGAAAGCTAGACATTGGGTTACCCTGATTTCTTAGACTCTCTGATAATCTGCTCTTCAGTATGTCTAAAGTCAATGCTGAATTTTAACTAGAACTATTTGACTTCTCATACTGTTGTTGAAGATGAAATAGTGGTAAATCACTTTAGAATATAATGAAAATTCAGGTTATACATACACCCCTTAGAGAAGATGACATCATTAGCAATGTCAGAATTTATAGACTGGTATTTCAAATTCACTGGTATAGATAACAGGTATCAATATATACTAACAAGATTTTGTTTCCTGAAAATATGAACATTGCATAAATGTCAAGTGATAACAAATCTTCACATCATATGTACGGCCATTTATACTTCCTATCCATGAACACTGACACAGATATTCAATGATGTAATGTTCAATAACATACTAATTGATTTCTAAGAGTCATTTAGTCATAAATCTTGAGTCATGATTTCACTTTAATTGGACAGTACAATGCGAAAGAACCCCTGAAGCCGAAGGGTCTCATACCCGAGGAAGCATTCCAGGCAGCTATGTGCTATTACTTCCAAGAATGAGATCCAGGAATAAGATCCAGGCCCTGTAACAAAATTTTTACACACTTAATAAAGATAGAGGATTATAGGATATTAAAAGTTTTATTTGCCTTTTTATTAATATACTTCTCACTTTTGTTCAATAATGAACTAAAAATTTTCTACACAGAAAAACTCAGTGTAAATGTAGAGATTTTTCAGAGATTTGGCAGTTTACTGCACCAGAGCCCTTGGTGCTAATGTTAGGTAGAATGGCTCACAGGGAAGTTACAGAACAGAATTTAATATTAAAGCTCAAGTGCTGAATTCCAACTCCATAGACCCAGAGTGAGGGTCGTTTCATTTCTTATAAGCACTTAAGGATAAAGAAATAGGAAACGACAAGATTGAAAGGCCAACTGGATTCAGCATAAGAACGCTATAGAAATCAAACATTTTGATTAATGACCTCTTTGACCATGAGAAAGCCTGGCAAATGAGGTCTGACATGATTATGACTAGATTTATTTATAATGACTGAATATTTTGGGAGGCAGTTTTTTCATAAATAGAAGAGGAATTCATATTTGGAATTGTGTTCCTATTTCCAAAGTCTGCCCTTTTTTTCAGATGTCAATGCACTCATAAGAAATATTTCATTCTAGACATAATGTCCATTTTCTTAAGACATCTTCAGAATTTCTGGCTTATCAAAAGAAATGAAATCTTGCCATTTGCGACGACGTGGATGGAACTAGAGGGTATTATGCTTAGCGAAATAAGTCAATTGGAGAAAGACAACTATCATTATGATCTCCCTGACATGAGGAAGTAGAGATGCAACATGGGGGTTTTGGGGGTAGGAAAAGAATAAATGAAACAATATGGGATCGGGAGGGAGACAAACCACAAGAGACTCTTAATTTCACAAAACAAACTGAGGGTTGCTGTGGGGGAGGGGGCTAGGGAGAGGGTGGTGGGGTTATGGACACTGGGGAGGGTATATGCTCTGGTGAGTGCTATGAAATGTGTAAACCTGGCGATTCACAGACCTGTACCCCGGGGGCTAATAATACATTATATGTTAATAAAAAATATAAAAAATTATTTATTTCTTTTGATGGCTGCATAGTATTCCATTGTATATATATACCACATCTTCTTTATCCATTCATAAATATAAAAAAAAGAATTTCTGGCTTGACTTTCTTTTTTTCTAGCTTTATATATATTTGATATATAACTGACATTTAACATGGTGTATGCTTGAGGTGTACAATGTGACTTGATACATGTATATGTTGTGAAATGATCACTACAATAAAATTAGTTAACACATCGATCACCTGACAAAATTACAATTTTTCTTTATTTTCTGGAGAAAATATTTAAGACCTACTCTCCTAGCAAAGTATACAATACAGTTAAAGTCACCGTGCCATACATTAGATCCCCAGAATGTATTCATATTATAACTGGATATTGGTATCCTTTGACAAACATTTCATATTCCCCACCCCGCTGGCCCCTGGCAACCACCATTTTGTTCTTTGTTTCTGAGTTTGCCATTTTTTTTTAAAGTTGCCACATATATTGAGATCACACAGTATTTGTCTTTCTCTACCTTATTTCACTTAGCATCATACATTCAAGATCCACCCATGTTGCTGCAAATGGCAGGGTTTCCTTCTTTTTAAGGTTTACTGATATTCCATATGAGACAACTTCTTTTTCACTCATCTCTCAGTGGACACATGGATGCTTAGGTTGTTTGACTGTCTTGGCTATTGTAAATTATGCTGTAATGAACATGGGGGTACAGATATCTCTTCCAGGTAGAGATTTTTTTTTAAGATTTTATTTATTCATTTGACAGACAGAGATCACAAGTAGGCAGAGAGGCAGGCAGAGAGAGAGGGAGGAAGCAGCTCCCTGCTGAGCAGAGATCCCGAAATGGGGCTCAATCCTAGGACCCTGAGACCATGACCCGAGCCGAAGGCAGAGGCTTAACCCACTGAGCCACCCAGGTGCCCCCAAGGTAGAGATTTTATTCCATCAGATATATACAAAGAAGTGGGATTACTGGATCATATGGTAGTTCTATTTTTAAATTTTGGAAGAATCTCCATACTCTTTTTCATGGTGGCTGCACCACTCTATATTCCTACAAACAGTGCACAAGTATTCCCTTTTCTCCATATCCTCACCAACACTTTCATCTCTTGTATTCTGATAATAGCAATACTAAAAACTGTGATTTTGATTTGCATTTCCCTGATGATCAGTGGTGTTGAACACCTTTTCATGTATCTGTTGGTCACTTGCATATCTTTTTTGGAAAAATGTCTATTCATGTCATCTGTCCATTTTTAAACTGGATTCTTTTTTGTATTGAGCTGTATGAGTTACTTATATTTTGGATATTAACCTACTGTTTGATATACAGTTTGCAAATATTTTCTCCCATTCCACAGGATGCCTATTTATACTGTTAATTTCTTCTTTTGCTATGCAGAAGCTTTTTAGGTAATCTAGTCCTACTCATTTATTTTTCCTTTTGTTGTTTTTGCTTTTGGTATCATATGCAAAATACACACACACACCAGACAGTGCCAAGGAGCTTTTTCTCTGTTTTCTTCTAGGAGTATTATGTTATCAGGTCATATGTTTAAGTCTTTAATGTGTTTAGAGGGTTTTTTAAAAAGATTTATTTTTATTTATTTGACAGAGACAGAGAAAGGGCACAAATAAGGGGAGGGGCAGAGGGAGAGAATCCTCAAGCAGATTACCCACTGAGCAGGAAGTCCAATATGGGGCTCCATCTCACAACCCATGAGATCATGACCTGAGTCAAAACCAAGAGTCAGATGCTCAACTGACTGATCCACCCAGGCGCCCCTGTTTTGAGTTTATTTTTATAAATCGTGTCAGACAGAGGTCCGATTTCAGTCTTCTTGCATGTGAACATTGTTTACCCAACATCACTTATCAAAGAGATTATCCTTTCCCCATGGAGTATTCTTGGCTTCCTTGTCAAATATTACTTGAACAAATACATGTGGGTATATTTCTGGCTTTCTATTCTATCCCTTTGGCCTGTGTGTCTGTTTTATGCTAGTATCATACTGTTTTGATTACTATAGCATTGCTGAATAGTGTGAAATCAGAAAGTGTGATCCCTCTAGTTTTGTTCTTTCTTAAGACTGGTTTGGATAATTGGGGTCTTTTGTAGTTCCATGTTATTTAAGGGTTTTTATTTTTTCTGTGAAAAAGCCATTGAAATTGTGATAGGGAATGTACTGAATCTATAGATGGCTTTGGGTAGTACAGACATTTTAGCAATATTAACTCTTCTAAGCCATGAACACAGGATATATTCCATTAATTGGTTTCTTCTTCAATTTTTTTCATCAATGTCTTACAGTTTTTATTGTACAGATCTTTCAGTCCTCTGGTTAAATTTATTCATAAATGTTTTATTCTTTTTGATGTAATTGTAAATGACACTGTTTCCTTAATTTGTATTTTAGATATCTCATTGTTAAGATACAAAAATGAAACTGATTTTTGTACATTGATTTGTATCCACTGAACTCATTTATCAGTTCTAACAGTATTTTGGTGGAATCTTTAAGGTTTTCTATATATAAGATCATGTCATATGTGAACAGAGACAATTTTACTTCTTCCTTTCTGATTTGGATGTTTCTTATTTCTTTTCCTTGCCTAATACTCTGGCTGAGATTTCATGTTAAATATGAGTAGTAAGCATCCTTGTCTTAATCCTGATTTTAGAGAAAAAGCTTTTAGCTTTTGAGAATGATGTTAGTTGTGGGTTTGCCATATATGACCTTTATTAGGTTGAGGTATATAAAAAGTATAGGTATATAAAAAGCTGTGAAACACCTTTTCTGAATCTACTGGGAGGATCATATGATTTTTATCTTTTATCCTTCATTCCATTAATATGGTGATATCACATTTCTTGATTTGCACATGTTGATCTTCCTTTCATTCCAGAAAAAAAAGTCCCATTTTATTACGTGCATGATTCTTTTGATGTGGTGCTGAATTTGCTTTGCTAGAGTCTTATTGGGAATTTTTGCAACTATGTTCATCAGATATATTGGCATCTAGTTTTTTTTTTTTTCTTGTATGTCTCTGTATGGCTTTGGAATCAATGTAATGCTGGCTTCATAAAGAGTTTGAGAGCACTCCTTTATCTTCAATTTTTTGGAAGACTTTGAGAAGCATTTGCATTCATTCTTCTTTAAATGTTTGGTGGAATTCACCAGTAAAACCATACGGTTCTAGGCTCTACTTTGTTACTTTGTTTTAAGGTTTTGATTACTGTTGGTTTGGAACCAGCTATAAGGCTGCTGCTAGATCTGCACTGGGGTCCAAGGTCAGTAGGCTTGTTACCAGGGGCTCAGGCAGAAGGGGTCCTGTCCCTGAGTCAATGGGCCTGCCTCCAGTAACTTGTTCTGTAGGGTAACACTGGGACAAGTGTCACTTCAAGGCCCACAAATGGATCCTCAGCTAGTGCCCTGTTAAGAGATGCTCTACTGGTATGACTCCTACCAGGTTCCTAGGAGGGTTGGACTGATCCCTCACCATGACTGGAAAGGCTGGAGCTAAGCAATGTCTCCTGAGACATAGATGTGAGATTCCTGCCTGATCCCAGTGCTGGGAAGACTATACTGAAGGGGCCTAAAACCTGTAGGGCCCTTTCATGATCTCAGGGTACAGACAGGAGTATTTTTCACTGGGTTCCTGGGCTGACAGGTCTGTCAGGAGACTGCAGCTGTGATATTGTTCAAGCCAAGTTATAGAGCCCTTGTGAGATAGGGAAACTGAAGAAGGACTCCATAAAAATCTGCTTTTTGCTCCTTTTCCTGCTTCTATTCTTGCTAGTACCTGCAACCTGCTTTACATATGCCTCATAATGCAAATAATGTATGTCTTCCTTGAAAGGGACAAGGATTTCATGATTTCTTCAGAGTCTTACAGTACAAAAGGTGACATCTCAGGAAGGATCAGGTAAGAGTGACCGGACAAAGTCATTATGTGTATATTCCAGCCTACTGGCACTAGACATCTCAATGCCATGATCCTCTGGATCCAAGTAATAAGTGACATGGAAGACACATGGACCCTTGCCCTTGTTCTGATCAGTTCTTGGATGCCTGAGAGGACATGTGCACCAGACCACAATCCTCAGTAGAATACCCAGACCCTGAACAAAGATGAGACTCTCCTTTTCCTTTCTGAGTCTCCCCAATGCTCTTATATCTTCACTCTCTCTATATCTATATCTATATTCCCTCCCATCTCTCATTTGATTTCTATCCTGTATATAGCCAATGTTCCTCTTGGCTTATCCTGTGGGATGTCCTCTGAGTCCTTAGACCCACCCTGTTTACTTCACTTGGTGGACAGTGCTGGTAACAGACCCAAAGCCAAGCAAGGCTATGGCTGAGTCTCCAGGCATAAGGAGCTGCTTCCATTTCTGTCACCTGGACCATGGTGTAAACCTGCCTTCTCAAAATGGTTCTCCTCAGTCCTGAATTGCCCTATGGCTTCACAATATCCTATCTAGATCCCAAACCTCCCACAAAAGCACTTTGTTCATGGATAGATGTCAATTTATTTTTGTTGGGGGGAGAGGTTACATGAAGAGAATATCTTACTCAGACATTTTGCTGACATCACTTAAAAAATCTTTCTGAAAAAATATGGAAAAGACTTAAGAGAATCATTTTAGAGCTATACATACATGTGTTATTAAAAACAGAATTATAGATGTAAGATAACAAACCACTTTTATAGTAAATTTATAATAAAACATAACTCATCAGAAAGAAAAGAAGTAGGGCTCATTCACTCACAAATATTTATTGATCACCCTATTAGATTCCCAGGGGAAGAAATGAATAATATGCATAATAAAACGTTGTTTAAAGGTGGTAACTATTATAGGGAAAAGTGGGAAATAAGTTAAATAAAGGGAATTGGGAGTGCTGAGGGCAAGGAAGGGATGGTGTGATTAAAGTTGAATAATGTGGGTGGGGTGGGCTTTGTTGAAACACAGACATGCACACACACACACAATAACTGGAAGATTCTCCATAAGGATATGAAGAGAGAGAATTGTAAGCAGACACAATAGCCAGTGCAAAACCCTACAGAGGGAATGTCACTGTGTAAGGAACAGTTAAGGAGAGTTTAAGCTGAGGAATGACATGGTCTGTGCTGCATTTTTTAAGGATAACTGTGGCTTTTGTGTTGAAACTTTAGGAGAGGCAAGGCTGGAAGTACTGGAAAACTAAGAAGCTTTTGAAATAATTGAGGCAAACCAGGAGAATGGCAGATCGGGGCTGTAACACGAGGGACTAAGGAATCTGTGGAAAGTAGAAAAATATACAATTTCCTTTAAAGAAATGGATGTGGAAAGGAAGAGAAAGAGAAGGAGTCCATTGTTTTGGCTTGAGGAAATGGAAGAGTGGATTTCCAACCAACTGAGACGAGTTAAACTCATACAGACGAGGTTTGGGGAGAAAGATCAGAAGTTCAGTTTTGGATATATTGATAAATATTATAGAAAAAATGGGAAAGCAGTCAAATAAGGGGAATTGGGTATGCTAGGGGCAAGGGAGTGATGGTGTGACTGAAGACCAATAGTGTGGGTGTGGTGAGTTTTGTTGAAAGTTTGAAGATTCTCTCAGAAACCTGAGTGAAGAAGTTGCACAGACCGTTAAATACATGAATCTATATAACCAGAGTGTGATTTGAGCTCAACATACAACACAAACTTTTACCACAAACTTCGTAGCTCAAATTAACATAAGTTTGTTTCTTACAGTTCTAGAGGTCAAAAATCTAAAATGAGTCTTACGGGGCTAAGATCAAAATGTCAGTAAGGTGTTCCACCTGGAGGCTCCAGTAGAATCTGTTTCTTTGTCTGTTCCAGGTGATGGCCCTCTCTCCCAACTGCAAAGTGCTTTACTCTAGCCTCCTTTCCTGTGCTTCCACCAACTTCTGCCTGTGACCCTCTTGCCTCCCTCTCACAAGGATTCTTACAGTTAGAGTGGGCTGATACGGATAATCCAAGATACTCTTCCCATCTCAAGACCATTAATTTAATCACACCAGCAAAATCCTGTTTGGCAAGGAAGGTAATATATTTAGATATGTTGAGAATTAAGATTGGCCATCTTTGAGAAGCCATGATTCAGCTACCATGAATGGTCTATGAAGCCACGGGACTGGGTGAGTTCACCCAAGGAACGAGTATAAGGAGAAAAGAGGAAGATCATCTTTGAAACCTAGGCACATTCAAACATTAAAAGCTAGAGAAAAGAGGAGCAACTACCAAAGACTGAAAAAGGGTAAAATAGAAAAACAGTGAAAAGAAACTGCAGAGTATTCTCAAAAGGGCTGAAGGGAAAAGGAGTACTCTATTGTGTCACTACGCTTTAGTCTAATTAATTTGTCCTGGTACAAGACTTTGGTCTAAACACTGAGGATACAAGATTGTAAAAGATTTCTGAAATTCATTGCATACAAATAGACACAGAGCAAATAAACAGCAGCACTCTGAACAATTCAGAGGGCATAATGACAAATGGTACAAGGAAAATACAAACAAGTGATGAGATAGGGAACGATGGGGAGAGAGTGCAGTGGGTATTTTTTAGGGTGAGTGGCTAGGAAAAGCCCCCTATTGATCCCACTGAGCTGAGACAAAATGACAAAAAAGAGTGAGTCACAGAAAATTCGGAGGGATAAAGAGAGCTCTGTCCAGAGAAAATAGCTTGAGCCTGGACATAAAGAAGGAAGAGCCTCAGCACATCTGAGAAGAGGAGGCCAGATGAGCCCCCAGGGTGGAGAATGGGGAGGGTGATGTGAGATGAGTCAGGGAAAAAAGGAAGTGCCCTGTCATGCAGTGTATGTTCAGTGTATGTTCAGGTTCAACTGTGGGGTGCACTTGGAATTTTGGATTTATTGTAAGTGTAAAGGGAAATCACCAGAGGGTTTTCCCAGGCTGTGACAGGATCTCTTTTCTGTGTCTGATAGAAATGGGGCAGTAAAGAGTCACATTAGGGAGACCAGAGCAGAGGGACTGCAGTAGTGGGAGAGAAATGGAATGCTCTGAACTAAGTGAGAAGTAGTGGAAATGTGTTCTCCATGCGGAGATAACAAGCTTTGTTGATATCCTACACCAGAGGCATTTATTCTTTTTATTGACTTCTCTGCCTCACGGAAATTAATTGGCAGCATTTGTGATTTGGTAAAAACAATGCTATGTTCAGGTGGTTTCAAATCTATTTGTAAACTGCTTAATCCTACTGTACACCTATGGCCACACTACAAATTTTACTCAACGAATACTTTAGACAACTATAAAGTCACCAACTAAAATGTGATTAGCAAAACAAAGTTTACTTTGATAATAGTTTTTGTCTGCATTTTTTTTGCTGTTGTTAAAAAAGTAACATTCTCCTGATGAGTTTGAGGATAGATATTATTAAAGAAGTATGTTAGAAAAAAATTAATAAATTTCCCTCTGTCAAAAATAATATACATTAACAATAAATTTTGGAAGATTCATAAAGAATAACTATTCCAAAACCCTGTAAAGATAAATCTTCAATATGTGGAGATGAGAAGGTTTTTCTTTTGTTCTGTTTCATCTCGTTTTTAGACAACATAGGAAAAAAATGAATGGACAGTAAAACTGCCAAAACAATCTGGTTTTATTTTATTATAAGTTACAAAGAAAAAATTACTTTTTTTTGAGCTTATCTATCTATACACACTAAAAATAGCAAGAGTTTGCCATTCTCATTTAACATAAATTTTAAGGCATTCAATAATAGTAATCATTTAAATAGTATCCATCAGAAAATTTCCCATTGCTGTTCATTTTATTAGTTCCATTGAATAGCAACAATAGCAGACTTGCATTTTAAAAAGTTAAGGATGGGTTTATTTTGTTTTTAACAAGAAAGGGGAAAAAAGGAAGCTCAAACGTACACTGCTGCTAGAGTCAAAACAAAGAAAATTCATCAAAGCATACATGAAGGCCACCCTGGAAACAATGATATTCACACTCTAGAGAAGACAATAAATACTGGTCACAATAGGCTGCCATCAGATTCTTGGGGAAAAGTCAGTGTGAGCACACCACAGTGCAGTTGGCTGACTCTTCAGTGTCCCATAGATGGATGTCAAGAACACACTTCTGACCTGCATTCTGATTGGTTAAATCTAATTTAGACTTTGAGATAGACAGTAAATGTATTCTTTCCAAAAGTTGCTGAGCCCAGTCATATTAACTTATTTGATCTCAGCTAATAAGTATTCCTGCAAGACTCAATTTGATTTCCCTCTTAGTATAGCTACTGATCTTTAATATAGCAAAAGTATCCTTCTGCTGTATCATAATAGGACAGTAATAAAGATTTGGACTCATAACTTTAAACAAAGGCCTGCTGTTTACTTGAGTACATTACTTCATCATTAGGAATCCTAGAAAAGTTCTTCTTACTATTTGGGTAGTTGAACCAGAGTCATGTGTATTTTAGGGTGTGGACAGTCTACTGGTTGTAATCAGGAGGCGATGCAACAATGCACCCATAAAATAGGAGAAAATGCACTTATTTTACATTTAGTATTGTTCTATTGCAGATGTATTGGAAGTCACAGGCAAGAAGAGACTAATTTTTCAAGTGGAACTTGGCTAGGAGGAAAAAATTGAATTTTAGAAAAGCACTATAAGAAATTTTATTTTTTTTCCTTAAGTATTCAATTTACTCTAATAATTCTAATAAGCAATGAACATGAGCACCAAGGTCAGGGTCCAATATTAGCACATCTCTTGAATGTGTCAGTGCTGCACACATTCATACTAAAGAATCAAATCAAGAGCCTACAATTGAATCTATTGAGAATTATAGGCAAATGTAAAGGAGTATTTAGCAAGCTTCAGGAAGTTTTCCTTCACTGATGGATGTTAAAGACATATGCCTTGGATGTTTTAGGCGACATCAATATAATCACATTCAAAATTAATGATGAAAAGACTAACTATTCCTTTTTTTAATCTACCTCCCCAATTTCCTCAACACCAGTCCCTTTTAGAGTCTTTCTATTTGTTATTTCTCAAGTCTGGAAAATACTGGCTCTCAGCACCATTGTGACTTTATGACAGAAGGACCCTCATTCCCATGACCCTAGATTGATTATATTTGTTTATTCCTAAAATATTCATTTTGCTTAGAAATAGACACAAGTTGTTGACATGTGTGATTATAGTGTATTTCTTTACCATTGAACAATTTGTTCTAGGTATGCTAATTCTCATGATGTTCTGCTAGAGAAATTAAAAGATAGTGTACTTTTTAGAAATGTCAATCAAGTATATTCTATCATTGTCAGCACTGATTTCTTAGAAGATGTAGGGGTCCTCTTTCTGTATAGTTCAGTAATAAGAGAAGTTGCAAAGAACAATAGTCACATATGAGAATTAGCAGGAGTAAAATTAAATTAGGTTAAAAGTTACCAACTGTAAATGGCCCGCTGTGCAGACATTATGCAGAAAAAAAGAAAAAAAAATGGTCTCAGCAGACTGGCAAACTTAGACAGGCAAGCCAGTGGCTAAGGATTAGAAGTCAGCCTATTGGAAGGCTATGCTCTGGGAAACTTGACCCAAAAGAAAGCCTGTACAGCCAATTGGTTAGGAAGAAACTACCATATGAAAAGACGTTTGAGGACAGCACCAGGAGATGCACACTGTAAGCCATCCTTAGAGATCTACCATCTGTACCCATGAATTAAAGGCTCTGAAAAGTCCTGCAGAGAAATTTGTTTAACTTTATTTAGCCCCAATGTTATCCATACTTATTTAGACAAGGAAATGTCCTAGTGTTTATTGAAACACAGTTTAGAAAAGCTTGTTGGGTTGGTAAATCAAAGTTTTGCCCAAAGTCTCACTTGGTTCTTTCTGGATTTAATCTATGTCCTGACATATGTCCATTGCCTGCCAGACCATGTGTAAACCCAAGGGAATCTATAAATTTGGTCACACAAGTAGTGCAAAATAATATAACTTTTTAAAAAATATTATTTATTTATTTGAGAGAGAAAGAACAAGAGTAAGCAAAAGCAGGTAGAAGAGCAGAAGGAGAGGGAGTGGGAGAGGGAGAAGCAGGCTTCTCACTGAGCAGGGACCTGGACTCGGGCTCGATCCCAGGACCCTGGGATTATGAACTGAGCCGAAGGTAGAGGCTTAACCGACTGAGCCACCCAGGCGCCCCAATGTAAGTTATTTTTTATCTCACTTTCTATATTAAATGTTCTTTAACTATGTGTTACCTTGGGGGAAAGGGAATCAAATGAGTTAGAGTATGAAAATCATTGTCGACTGTTATCTTTCAGAAACATTTAAGCTTCTCTTAAAAGTTGTGGTTCCAAATGACATATAAGGGATTAATCAGTGAATAGCATCATGAGATTTTAGTTTAATTTAGCAAACAAAAATATTTGCTGTGGAAAAAGCCTAAGTGTCTTTTATCTGAAGTCACAAGCATTTCCAGTTGCCGTAACAATTTTCATGATCACCCCCACCAGTTTGCTAATTGTACCCTGTGCTGAACACTGCATTTTATCAAAAACATATTAAATCCTACTACCTAGTAAGAGAAGTACAGAACAATTTTATGCATACCTAGCTCTCCACGTTTGACAAAGTATTCAAGGCAAACTTAAACGTTATTTATTTTAGATTATTATAGATTCTTTTGCCATTCTGCAAAACTGGTTAAACCTGGGGGATGGAGGAATTCATGGTTTAATTCTGCACAACCACAAAGATGTCATCAAATGCCAGCCAGTTCTACCTGGCTCAGACCTGGTTTTTGCCAATAAAATGTTTTAGTGATTTAAGCCCCGTGAAAGACAAACTTGGGAGCTGGAAAATTTTAATAAGTATTTTTAACATCAGCAAATCTTCAATTTCACTAGGTTTGATGAAAGCCCGATGGTAAGATGGATAATTTGCCAGCTAGGAGCTTTTACTCTCAAAACAAGTGTGTGTTACAGGAAGTTAGTACTGAAAGGTTTGTAAAATGCCTAGCTCCAAAAACTGTATGCCTCATCAGAATGTATACAGTGGGAAGACACACTACTTGTTGTTTTCAAACCAAAAGAAAAATGATTCAGTAAGGAGCAAATTTATCCTGAGGATAGAAAGAAACAATTAAAAAAATGAACAAAACAAACAAAAATTTCCCTGGCCAAGTAAGCTAAAACATTTTCTTAAACTCATAATTTTGAAAAGTACTTTCAAGTTAATCACTGCTGATAGCTAAGTTCTAGAGACAGTCGCTGTAGGATATTGTGCTCATAGGTGATAATACTGTACTGTGCACTTAAAAATTTGTTGAGAGTCGATCACATGTTAAGTGTTCTTACCACAATAAAAATACATGTATATATAACTTGTAAGACCTAGCTTCTGCAAAACATGATTAAGTGTTTAAGATAGAGATTTCTTAAGATTTTTAAATAAACTGATTACATAGTTACCTTGTCTGGTGCCCATGTATCACACAGGTAATATCAGTTTATTTGCTTAATGTCTCACAACTAAAAAGCCTGATTAATTCTTTCATTTGAGCTTTATATTTTCAAAGCAATATTTCTGAACAGTACACAAAGCATCTTGTAGCTGATATACATGACAACAGATGTATAAACTATTATGATGCTTGATTTAGTTAAGGGAGAAGAGAAATAAATATCATCCTATAGCTATTGTACAAATGTTTATCTGTTTCAGATTATCTCCGTGTGCTACATAAACATACACACACACACACACACCACTAGCAGAGTAAAACCCCAAATATTTTTTAATCCAAACATGTGAAATGAAAAGTAAGATCCTAACACTGCTTTGTTTGATCAATCATGTTTGACATCTAAAAAATGTTTGAATCTTCCCAAATTGTTTTGGTATCATCTCTATAATACCAATGCCTGATTGGATTCCTTAAGTATACCAGTAAATATTTATTGACTACTGACTATGTGACTTTGTTGCCCTGAGATTGTGGAGAATATGAAAATGTTCTTAGGGGGCATATTAGCTATTAAAAAGATTCCTGAATACTAATTTCTAAAGCATGTCAGAGCTGTCCACAGTCATATAAATGCTGATAAAAAAAAAATCATGCCACACAAGATGCCATACCATATTCCAGGTTAGAAAAATTAATGATGAAATTAATGTAACAAATTTCCACTGTGTCTCCTATATGTAATCAGCTTCAAGGATTTAGGGTTTTGTTATTGGCACACTGAAAGAATAGAACATGATGTTCTTTGTTTAATGACTCGAATATTCTGCACATATTTTAGTAAAAAAAAATACTAACAGGTTTTAAAAATAAATATTCAGACTTTGTGACTTTCTAGGTTTATCAAGAACAAATTTTAATACGTTTATTTCAATAAAGTGCATGAACTCTTTTGGTTTTTACATGTAGTTTGTGCAGACCTGCGTATTAAGGTAAGGCTATCTTTCCAAGAGTAAAAGGTATTTCCAGTGGAGTTTTTGCTCAATTTGAATAATGAGTTAAACATAGAATTACAGTAACTTCATTTAATGCTCCTGATTTTAATAAGTGCATGTATGTATCTTTAGAATATATTCAAAATGGTCTAGGGAACTTTTCATTGTTGGACAGCAAAGCAGAAAAGGAGGACTAATTGTGTCATGTACCACTTCCTCCCTAACATAATTTTGAAATATAAACTTTACAAGGTTGTTTTTAGTTGTGTGGGAAACCAGTGTTTCTGTGAGATAAAAACACGGAACTAATTGTTTATATAAGAGCCTTTAGGACTGGTGCTATTTTATATGCAAATTTACTGGAGCAATTTGTTTTACATGTGTATTAAGTCAAATGGATCATATTATCTGAGTGGGTTGAACTAAGATGATAGACTGTTTCATTCTACTTGAAAAGAATTCGCGATTCAGCATTTTATACAAATCTAATTGAAATGTATTCATGCCTCTGTAGAGCAGTGATAAACTTAATAAATGAGGACAGTTATTATGCACCAATAAAATACCAAACCCGGCAAATTATAAAATAGTTATCGGTGTGACTGCTTAAAATAACACAGCTAGCTGTAAAGCTGGGTCAAAAATAATTATTCCAGCCGTCAGAAGAACAATCTAGCAGAATGAACCCTATTTTTTCTGCCTGAAGATTAAATATCTCTCTAGATTCTCTCCAGTAATAGATTCTCTCCAGAGTTGGACTGTGCACGTCATAGATGACAGTTCTGGAGGGTCATTATGACCCGGGCCATGGCCAGCATCACCTGTCAGGCCCACACACAGCACTAACCATTGGTTCACAGCCTGCAACAAACAGGCCTGTGAAGGGAAGTGTTTTCATGAAGCAGGTGTTTTCCTATCATTGCAATGAGATAGGTAAAATAGGCTTTTTTGATAATGAGGTCACAAGTCATTTAATACCATGTGACTAGTTATTTTCAGCTATTTTTCTTTTCCTTCTCGCCCTCCTTTTGGTCAGTGCTAAAGCGAGCTCTTTCTCGCTGAACAGGACAGAAGGGCAAGAGTGGTCATGGCCTTGAGTTAAGACCATGGCCTTTGACAGTTTCGTTGCCGGAAGACTAACAGGATGTAACAAGAAAAGAAGATTCTAACATCCTAGATGGTGTCTTTAACCCACTGAGCCACCCAGGCGCCCCTAGATGGTGTCTTGTGTCATTATGCAATGGGGTATTTTTTTAAGAGCTTCTTAATGCTCTTTTGTTTTTTTTAAATAATCCTCTTTTGAAAAATATGGAATCTAACTTAGAAGCTCTACAAGAAACTTTGACTCACATACAAGATAACTAGAAGATGGTACAAACCATAGAGCTCTTCATTCAACATGGTATAGTTTGCAAAATGTTTGCCTTTGCAGTGAGTTTTGAAATATTTTCAAATTTAACAGCTCTTAGTAACAGGTTTAAATGTGGTGGCAAGTATTAAAGCCAATTTGCAAGAATGTTCTATTCATCCACTTACATCCAAAATTCTACCACCAGGTTGGCGACCATCCCACCTAGAACACAAAAGCAATCCTGCATTAACTGCTAAATGCTACAGTTGAGGTCTAAATGCCCACCTTCATACAAGGGTAGACTACTTGTTTTAAGTGAATGGTGTGCTAATATCCTCATAATCATCAACATTTGGGATATGTCCATCTCAAAATGTTGGAAGAACATTTGAGAAGAATCTACTTGCTAGAATCCTCTACTTTTTTATTTTTAAAGATTTTATTTATTTATTTGACAGACAGAAATCACAAGTAGGCAGAGAGGCAGGCAGAGAGAGCGGGGGAAGCAGGCTCCCTGCCGTGCAGAGAGCCCGATGTGGGGCTCGATCCCAGGACCCTGAGATCATGACCTGAGCTGAAGGCAGAGGCTTTAACCCACTGAGCCACCCAGGCGCCCCTAGAATCCTCTACTTTTATTCTTTTTCTTTTTTTCTCTTTTTTTCATGTTATCCTGGGACAAGAAATGAAAACAGCAAAACATATACATTTACGAGTCTCAAAAATAAATACTAAATGCAGGGGCGCCTGGGTGGCTCAGTGGGCTAAAGCCTCTGCCTTCGGCTCAGGTCATGTTCCCAGGGTCTTGGGATCGAGCCCCACATCGGGCTCTCTGCTAGGTAGGGAGCCTGCTTCCCCATCTCTCTCTCTGCCTGCCTCTCTGCCTGCCTGTGATCTCTCTGTCAAATAAATAAATTAAATCTTAAATAAATAAATAAATGCTAAATGCAACTAAAATGTTTCAGATTATCATTCTCATGGTACTCCAGGCAACATCTTCTAATTAAAAAGGTTCTTTGTGTTTTTCTTTTTCTTTTTTTAGTTTTTCTTTTCAGGCACATTAATAAACTTTTGGCCAGGTGAGAGGAACTCATGAAATAAATCCTTAATTCTTATGTGCAATAGATGGAAGAAATTTTTGTTCCTATATATCTGTCTGCAAAAGGCAAAAGTGACCACCAAGATACATTCCAGCTCTGTTTAATGAACCTGTGAGTTTTTATTAATGAAAATGGGTGGGAATCCCTGTCCTAAGTATCAAAGTGACCTCAGTGGAAGTTAACAATTTATAGTTGTATCAATATAAGGACAATTAACAGGACTGTGAGGTACCATTTCCCTCTAGGGAAGAACAGTGAAAACAGTTAACAGAACCCAAAGCTTTGTGATATCAACAGTGTTTAAAACAAATCCATGCTTACTTAATTATGTGCAGAAAACACTAACATTTTTGGATGACAAAAACTATTGAAAAATATAAAACTGAGCTTTACCTCTTCGTATTTCTTTTCATGGCAATGCCTCAATTAATGCATGATCTGGCACTTGCTCATCTGTCCTCAGATAAATGTGTTTCTCTAGAATTTTCCCTTGTGTGCACTCATGATCTTCAATAAGGAGTCACACCTAGGATATTTTGATAAATTTTGTTTACAGACAAATACAAGCAAAGCAGCAAACTGAGGGAAGTGGTCATTGCCTTTAACAGTCTATAAACAATAAGACTTGCTGTTAACAGTCATATCAATAAAAGCAAATTTATTTTATAATCCAAACATGTCAGGATTTGACCAAAACTCCAAATAGGACAGCCAATGTAGGAATGCAAAGGTCAATGTTGGTTACAAATCAGAGTAGAGAAGTTTAAGAAACATTTTAAACAGATTTGGAAAAACAGGAGAACCACTTAATGAAGCGAATGCTCCAGTAAATAAAAACCTTAACTGTATACATGTTTGAAATTGAGAATAAAAACCAGTGGAAAAAGAAAGCTGGAGAGGATAGGGAGATATCTGATTATTGAGATAACAACAAGGCCTTAAATGGGGCAAGGAATCAAAGACCCAGTCACAGGCATTCTCCCACTTCTCTAGGATCTTGGTTTCATTCTTACCTTCACAGGCCATCCCCCTCAAGGGGAGGAAGTCAGGGTAGTTAGTTACAAAGGTGACAGTCTCTAAACTAGTATTTGTCTCTGAGGTCTCATACAATAGCCCACTAGAACTCTAAAGATCCCTATGACCTAGAGATAGATATAAATCCTTTTATTAGAAAATATTTATCTATGTGAGAACAAAACTAGTAATTGTGCTTTTTTT
>RCUC01063660.1:0-70003 GCA_003697995.1 Taxidea taxus jeffersonii
TTTTTTTTTTTTTTCATTCTGGTCTTCCATATTTTTCGTCTGCAGGTCTTGATGACTGTTTACAGCAGTATATTAAGAACTTCGAGAGGGAGAAGATCAGTGGAGACCAGCTGCTACGCATTACGCATCAGGAGCTAGAAGATCTGGGGGTCAGCCGCATTGGCCATCAGGAATTGATCTTGGAAGCAGTTGACCTTCTGTGTGCACTGGTAAGGACATTAAGTGGTTGGAAAGGAAACTTGTATTATTTCCATTTAAATTTTTTTCCTTTTTTAGTTTCTCTCCTTTTTCTTCTCTTTTTAAAAATAACTTAAATGCAATTAGGAAAAACTCCTCTGACTAGAAGTGGTATTTTCCTCCTTTATTAAATTTGGTATATTATATAGTGCCAAATTAAAACTTAAAGAGGCTTATAACTCAACCAATGACATTACATTTAGCTCAGAAACTTGTGTTAGAGTTTTCACAGCATCATTTGGGATATACAGTTGCATATAATCAGTTATAAAGTCCATTCCCATCTAAAAGTTTTAATTTATGGGGCGCCTGGGTGGCTTAGTGGTTTAAAGCCTCTGCCTTTGGCTCAGGTCATGATCTCAGGATCCTGGGATCGAGCCCTGCATCAGGCTCTCTGCTCAGTGAGGAACCTGCTTCCTCCTCTCTCTGTCTCTGCCTGCCTCTCTGCTTACTTGTGATCTCTGTCTGTCAAATAAATAAATAAAATCTTTAAAAAATAATAAAAGTTTTGATTTAGTAACATAAATATTAAGAAATCTTATTTTAGAAAAATCATCCTTAATCAAATTTGAATGTTCTAAATGCATACATCCAATAAAAATTGAATGTCATATATTATAAGGTTATTTTTATTGACATACAAGAGAATCAATGTCAAAATAATCCTGCAAGATTCTGATAATACACTAAATATTCCAAAAGGAACATAGATTTTTTTCCATGTTAGGTAAGATGACACTTGATTGGTCTTAAATTCTTATAGATATTTGTAAGGGAGCTAGAGCTACAGTGAGATAAAAACATCAGTCTTATAATAATCTGTGATTTAAATTAGGCTCAGTCAGTTACTGACGCTTGTGGGCAAGTAATTTCATCATAACCTTGGTTTATTTATATGTTTTTTATTACTTTTATTTTTTTTAAGATTTATTTATTTATTTGGAGGGGGGCAGAAGGAGAGAGAAAGAAGCAGACTCCCCACTGAGCATGGAGCCTGCTGCAGGGCTCGATCTCACAACCCTGAGATCATGACCTGAGCTGAAATCAAGAGTCAGATGCTTAACTGACTGAGCCACCCAGGTGCCCCACCTTGGTTTTTCAATATAAAATGGAGATAATAACAGTTGACTCTTGGAGGTATTGTGAAAAGCAAATGAGATGGAATTTGTGTGGTGCCTGATTCAGTGCCTGAAACACAGTAGGTATTCAATAAGTAGTTAACACTTAAGATGGTAATTAACAAGAAATGAGTAGATAATTAGATATAATTCAAGAGTCAGTTAATATATGAGAACTTGTGTGTCAGATGTAAGATGTATTTCCTGCCCTCTTGAAAAGCCTGTGGGGGGAGGGAGTGACACACAAATAATCACAATATTGTATTAAAAGTACTAAAATAAAAGTATGAACTAAGTATTATGGGGGCACAGAAGAGAAAATAACTAGCTTTAACTATGACAGATGGGTTCATATTGCAAAAGAGGTGATATTTAAGGAGTCTAGAGGAAGATGAGCATGTGTTTGGAAGAACAAGAGGGAAGGGCATTCTATGTAGATAAAACAACACAGGCACACAGAATAAAGAGGATGCCTGGTGGGTTTGAACAAAGGTTAGCTATTTTAGATGACAAAATACATGGGAAACAGTGGCAGAAAATTAGTCTTTAAAAGGCCCAATAGGCCCAGACTATAAAGTATCTAAACATCATGATAAGAGATTTGTACTTTCTAGGGTGGATATTGGAGAACCATATAGGAATGATCAAATACTTGTTTTAAAAATGTAACTGATGGTAGTGAAAAGGAGGGAATGGAGTAGGTATAATCTAAAGAACAGACGAACAGTTTGGAAATGTTTTATTTTTTTTAATATTTCTTCTATTTATTTGAGAGAGAGAGAGAGAGTGAGAGAGAGAGAGAGCACTGGATGGGGGAGGGTTAGAGGGAGGAGCAAACTCTCTGCTGAGCGGGGAACCTGATGCAGGGCTCAGTCCTGGGACTCTGGGATCATGACCTGAGCCACCCAGGCACTCCAGTCCTCTATTTGCCACATCTTTTTTTTTTTTTTTTAAGAGAGGGCACTCCAGAAATGTTTTAAATAATCTACTTAGGCTATGAGTAGGGCTTAAACTAAGGATGAACAAGAATAGAGAAGATCTGATGAATAGGAGAGGTGAGATAAAGGGAGAAGTTGAGAACGATTCCATGTTTTCTAGCTGCAAAGATAGTGTAGATAATTTTGCAATAATGAAGGTGGGCAATATTAGCAAGAATAGATTTAGGTGGGAATATAAATTGAGTTTCAGATTCATTGAATTTGAGTCATCTCTGAGTTATCCAGGAAGAAATACTCGTCAAACAGTTGAACATCTGAATTTGGAGCTTGGGAAGTAGCTGAAGATAGAGATTTGGGCATCTCCAGGATATAAGGATTGAATCCATAGAGAGAGAGAGAGAGATAATCCAGGGAGGGACGCAGCTCCACCCTGGGGCTGGGAAGGAAGAAGAGACTACAGAGGAGGCTTACAGAGTGGGCAGAGAAATGTGAAGACAGCTTCAAAAGCATTGTCACAAAAGCAAGAGGGAGTGTTTTTTCAGTAAGGAACATCAATAATATCAAATTTCACTAAAAGCCAATAGGATAGGCAAGGAAAAACACCTGACTGAGCAGCACCTGACTGGATCACTTGGTAGAGGATGCGGCTCTTGGCCCTCAGGGTCATGAGTTCAAGCCCTATGTTGGGTGTGGAACCTATTTTTTTAAAAAATGGAGGGGTACCTGGGTGTATTAGTTGGTTAAATGTCTGCATTCTGCTCAGGTCATGATCCCAGTGTCCAGGGATCAAGCCTCACATTGGGCAACCAGCTCAGCAGGGGGAGTCTGCTCTTCCCTCTCCCTCTGCCTCTCCCCCTGCTTGTGTTCTCTTGCTCTCAAATGAATAAATAAAATCTTAAAAAAAATAGATCTGACTGAAAGCACTTTCTAAAGAAGAATACAATCTGAAACCAGGCTGATTGACTATTACCTCCCATTTACACATCTCAGTCTTAACCTTATTGTCATTTCCTCAAAAAGACATTCTCTAATTATTCCCTCACCATTGGCAGAGGTTAGCCCCTTACTGTTATTTTTTTAACCCTCATCTCATTTTCTTTTTTAAAAATGATTTTATTTATTTATTTATTTGACAGAGATCACAAGTAGGCAGAGAGGCAGGCAGAGAAGCGGGGGTGGAGGCAGGCTCCGTGCTGAGCAGAGAGCCCTGATGCGGGGCTCGATCCCAGGACCCTGGGATCATGACCTGAGCTGAAGGCAGAGGCTTTAACCCACTGAGCTACCCAGGTGCCTTTCATTTTCTAATTACATATTTATATGTGTATTTATCAGTTTAATGTCTATTTCTTCTGCTAGACGGTAAGCTGTGTGGGAAAAGCAACAATGCTTACTAAATACCTAGTGTGTAGCACAGATGCCTGGCAATAGTGGATACTGAATACTCTTTGAAAGTGGTATTGTAAGAGTCTTGAGATGTTTTTCACATGATAGTTTGGGATCTTCTTATTTTCCTATTCCTGAGATCAGAGAAATCAGCTTAGACTAGAATACACACTTGTACTCTATCCCTTATCAGAATCAGATCACAGAAATCATGCCAGGTATAAGAGATAGTACTCAATGTAAGGTAGGAGACCTCAGTGTTTTTGTCTACTGATCTCCAAATCTGGGTCATTGTGGTCATGAAGGTGCAACAGAAGTGGCTTGGAGATGAGTGCATGATCTAGCAGTCCTCTATTTGCCACATCTTTTTTTTTAAGAGAGGGAGAGAGTGGGGAGGGGCAAGGGAAGAGAGAGAATCTTAAGTAAGCTCTATGCTCAGCACAGATCCTGATGTGGGGCTTTTGATCTCACAACCCTGCGATCATGGATGATGACCTGAGCTGAAATCAAGAGTTGAATGCTTAACCGACTAAGCCACCCATGTGCCCCTATTTGCCACATCTTTTATAACAATAAATAGTTGGGTGTGTCAGAGTTTGAAGTTCAGGATGTTATGTTTCATAAGCAGGACTCCTCAGAGATAAACCACTTATGTGCTGGATTTCGAGCTGTCAATTTGAAGAAGGAAATAAGATTGATGATTACAGTGCTATCTACAAATAGTCTGAACCTCCAGGCTTTGGAGTCTGGCGCATGAAAAATCTCTGCTGACCTAAAGTTACTTAGAAAGATGGCATGAGATATAGATGTCTAGACCATTTCAGTGTTCTCACCATGGAGCTGTGGTACGTCTCTTCATATGCTGAGTTTTAATTCCTCCACAGTTCTGGACTTAAGCACCATAGAGTTGCATCGTTTTCTAGGGGAAAAAAACACATTAAATTCATTCTTTCTGTGCTTATTCAGCAATAAATTGGTCACATTCCCCACAGAGGACAAATATTTAATCTTCCTTCCACAACTTCCTAATGACTATACATCAGCAAGTTAGAAGTGCAGATATCTTCCATTTTATGCAATAGATATTTTCCAGTGAATATCAAGTGGATTTCTGAGCCATGAATTCTGATTTACTTCTACATGCCATTATAAAATTAGGAGGTGAGATCCTCCTCAGCAAGCTGAGTTGACTGCACCAGGAGGTGTGCTGTTGGGAATGGAGAATTGTTTATTATCTCTTTAAAACTTTAATATCTCTACTGGTTTTCGACTTTATTCCTTATATCGTTTTTATTTCTTCTTTTAACAATTACATGTTCATGCTCAAACAGTGATACCAAAGGAATTACAAAGATGAAAAGGCATAGTTGGTGCTCTTTTTTTTTAAGATTTTATTTATTTATTTGACAGACAGAGATCACAAGTAGGCAGAGAGGCAGGCAGAAAGGTGGGGGGGGAAGCAGGCTCCCCGCTGAGAAGAGAGCCTGATGCGGGGCTCAATCCCAGGACCCTGGGATCATGACCAGAGCCGAAGGCAGAGGCTTTAATGCACTGAGCCATCCAGGCGCCCCATAGTCAGTGCTCTTAAAATGTACACAGTCCAGTAAAGAAGACAATAGTCATTAAAAATTATACAGATTTAAAGAGATCCCAGGAGAGTTCAGAAGGAAATGATGAACACTACTGTGGGGATCCAGGAAGTGTAGGTGGGATTTGCATTGGAAATTGCAGGATAAGTAGTTGTTCACCAGATAGAAAGTTGGGGAAAAGTTATTTAGGCAGAAGAAATACCATGTGTAAAGACAGAATTGTGAAAGAATATGAAGTGTGCAGAGAAAATGACAATTTTGATTTGGCTGGTGCAGAGTGGGAAGTGGTAGGAAGAAAGGCAACTTATGTTTTGTATCACATTATAATTTTTCTTAGATTTTTTAGGCTCCCTGCTGAGTCCTTAGCATATAGAGGGAATTAAATTAATGTTATCTTACTGAATGAAGTTCTCTGCTTTTACCCAGAGAATTGTAATTTTTTTCTCTTGCCTCTGACTCTGAAGTTTCTGTTCCTAGTATAAGGAAGATGCAGAACATTTATCAAATTCCTCTGTTTCTTTCAAGCTATGGAATATTTTCATCTGCTTTATTTTAAAGTTAGTCCTGAAGGGGAATAAATGTTATAGCAGTTGATGAAAATCAAAGGTTTGTTTAGTAACTTGTTCATTCATGCAACATATATTTATTTAAGCACCAACTATATTGTTTGTACCATGTTATTCTAGAAAGAAGTAAGCTGTTCATGATTTGGAGGTGTGTTAACTTTTTCCTGCTGTTACGCTATCATTTAGTATGCTTCAATATAGAGTACAGTATATTAACTGAAATAGTAAAACATAAATAAAATATCAATGTATAGCCCTTAATTTATGCTCTGACAATAAACCTGGTTATTGAGAAGTATAAGTGAATCATTTATGACAGGAAAAGAACAGTTTTCATTTCATTCTTCATGCACTTTTCATATAATAGGTATTTTGCATGAAAATTTAGATGTCTGCAATTGCTAGGATTTGTTTCTTTGCAACATAATTGCTTGGTTCATTCATCTCAAAATCATTCATTTCTAAAAAATATTCATTAAAGCAGTCCTTTTACGACTCACTCACATTTATAAAGCAAAGTATTATGAAACCTAAACACCTGCTACATGATGCAATCAAATTAAGAGCTCTGAATAAATTAGCATTGACATTGTAAAATACGTGGTGCCAATATTGAATATTTTGTTGTGTTTAGAGAATTCACCACTAGTGAGGATATAGCCAACTTGATCTTCTAAAATGTTAAGTGTACCCTTCATTTGTTTCTTGTGCTTTTGCATGCATGTAATTAAAACAGAAGAACAGTATGAACTTCGCACCAATTACTTATTGGCTATGTTGAATCAGTGGCTATGTTGAATCAGGGTAGCCACAACAGGTTCCTGGCAGACATATATGTAAACAAATAGGTAACATGTAGGACAAAGGAAATAACTAACTACAGGCCATGGCTAAGCTTTTGTTTTCTTGATGTAGTTCTTTCCAAATCAGTAGTAATGCATATTTGTCCCATTCATATCCAGTACAAAGCAAGAATGTAATGAACTTTAAACATTTTTTTTATTTTTTATAACCATATAATGTATTATTTGCTTCAGTGGTACAGGTCTGTGAATCATCAGTCTTAGATATTTCACAGCACTCACCATAGCACATACCATCCCCAGTGTCCGTAACCCCACCACCCTCTCCCTACACCCCTCCCCCTGGCCCCCATCAGTTTGTTTTGTGACATTAAGAGTCTCTTTTGGTTTGTCTCCCTCCTGATCCCATCTTCTTTCATTTATCCTTTTCCTACCCCCCAACGCCCCCTGTTGCATCTCCACTTCCTCATATCAGGGAGATCATATGATAGTTGTCTTTCTCCGACTGACTTATTTCGCTAAGCACAATACCCTCTAGTTCCATCCATGTCGTCACAAATGGCAAGATTTCATTTCTTTTGATGGCTGCATAGTGTTCCGTTGTATGTATATACCACATCTTCTTTATCCATTCATCTGTTGATGGACATCTAGGTTCTTTCCATAGTTTGGCTATTGTGGACATTGCTTCTATAAATCTGCACTTTTTAAAAGCTGAGGGAAAAGGTAGGAGAGGAAGATGGTGGCAGAATAGGGGGACCCAAGGCTCATCTCACAAACACACCTAGATAACTATTTAGTCATCCTAAATACCCCAGAAATCAACCAAAAGGGGTACAGACCAAGCTCCACAACTACAGGGACAGAAGAGGCCACATCAAAAAAGATAGGAAGTGTGAAGACATGGTTTAGGGGAGAAACAGATCAGGGTGTTGCAGAGGGAAGAAAGCCATGGTCCCAGAGAAGGGCTACAGAGAGAGGAAACCCCAGGGAACACATAAATTAAACATTTCCCCAAAGCCATTGGCTTAGAAAATGAGAGAAGTTGAATTTTGTGAGTTTTTGCAACCAGGCTTAAAGCCTAGAGTTTTAAAGATCAATGGGCTTGCCTGGGATGGGGCCCTGAGGGCACTGCACTACTCCTGAGGAGAAGGCAGGCAAACAACCTGGGGGAAAACAGCCTGAATTAGCAATTTGAAAAATGCCAGGGGCTGACAGGGGAGAAATTATTCACTCAGAATGCATCCCTGAGAGGCAGCTTTCACAGAGACATCTCTCTCCCTAGGAATAAAGGAGCCAGCTAGTGCCATTTCCCTCACCCACCTCTCAGCAGGAACACTGGCTACTTAACTTGTTTATACCAAGACCCACCCACCACACTCTGGCAGGAATGCCCTTCTCAGTCAGGTTTGCCTCAGTCCCAGCACAGCAGGACTCTCCCACAGAAGACTAGCACAGACTCCTACCCACACCACATCTCCAGACCAGAGAGTCCTGCAGGGCCCCAGTTCTGGTGGAGCTGTTGTCAGATCTCATTTGACAAACAGGCCAGGGCACACTTTTAAAACTCTCCATATTCAGGCCAGGTACAAAACACTGCCTACAGCAGGCAAGGAGAGCCTCTGCAGATGACCGGCCTGAAGAATAGACCATCCAGGACACAACAGCAGAGCACATGAAGCACACACCAGAGACACTCTGTGAAGTGCCAGGCCCTGGGCACTATATGACCTCTTCTTCATAAAGTAATTACTTTCAGGGGCAGGAGACATAACTGACTTTTCTAACACACAGAAGGCAGAGACTTAGATGAAATGCTAAGATGGAGGGATTTATCCCAAATGAAAAAAGAAGATAAGGCCATGGCTAGATATCGAAGCAAAATTATAAAAGTGACAAGTCTGATGAGATTTAAAGTAGCAATCCTAAGGATACTCACTGGGATTGAAAAAAGAATAGAAGACAACAGTGAGACCCTTACCACAGAGCTAAAAGCATTAAAAAAAGAATCAGAGATGAAGAATGCAAATAACAAGTTCAGAAACAGGCTTGATGCAATAAACAGCAGGCTGGAAAAGCAGAGGAATGAGTTAGTGACCTAGAAGACAAAATAATAGGAAGTAATGATTGGGGCGCCTGGGTGAGTCAGTGGGTTAAGGTCATGGTCCCAGGGTCCTGGGATCAAGCCCCGCCTTGGGCTCTCTGCTCAGCAGGGAGCCTACTTCCCTCTCTCTCTGCCTGCCTCTCTTCCTACTTGTGATCTCTGTCTGTCAAATAAATAAATAAAATCTTTTAAAAAATAGGAAGTAATGATGCTGAACAAAAAAAGAGAAGGATTATGAAACACAAGAATATACTTAGGGAATCAGTGACTCTATCAAACATTATAGTATTCGTATTATGAGAGTTCCAGAAGAAGAGAGAAAAGGGGGCAAAAAACTTATCTGAAGAAATAATAGTTGAAGTTTTCAGGTGGGTAAGGAAAATGGACATCCATATCCAGAAGTCACAGAAAACTGTCGTCAAAATCAACAAAAATAAGCCAACACCAAGACATTGTACTTCAATTTGCAAAATGTAGTGTTAAAGTCTTAAAAGCAGAAAAATAGAAGTCCCTAACTTACAAAGGAAAGACCCATATGGCTAGGTGGAGATTTATCAGCAGAAACATGGGATGCCAGAAGGCAATGGCAGGATATATTCAGAGTGCTGAGTGGGAAAAATCTGCAGCCAAGAATACTCTATCCAGCAAGGCTATCATTCAGAGAAGAAGGAGAGCTAAAGTTGCCTAGACAAACAAAAACTGAAGAAGTTCATGACCACTGAACCAGCTCTGCAAAAAATATTAGAGCGGGGGACGCCTGGGTGGCTCAGTTGGTTAAGCGGCTGCCTTCGGCTCAGGTCACGATCCCAGTGTCCTGGGATCGAGTCCCACATGCTCCTTGCTCGACAGGGAGCCTGCTTCTCCCTCTGCCTCTGCCTGCCACTCTGTCTGCCTGTGCTCACTCCCACTCTCTCTCTCTCTCTCTCTCTCTCTCTCTCTGACAAAAATAAATAAATAAAATCTTAAAAAAAATATTAGAGCAGACTCTTTGAGTGGAAAAGAGACCCAAAATGACAAAGACAAGAAAGGATCAGTGAAATCTCCAGGCACAACAACAAAATATGGTACTAAATAGATTATCAATAATTACTTTAAAATGTAAATGGACTAAATGCTCCAATCAAAAGACATACGATGTCAGAATGGATAAAAAATCAAGACCTATCTATATGCTACCTCCAAGAGACTCATTTTAGACCTAGAGACATCTGCAGATTGAAAGTGAGGGGAAAGAGAAACAATTATCATGCAAACAGATGTCAAAAGAATGCCAGAGTAGCATTACTTGTATCAGAAAAACTAGACTTTAAAATGAAGGCTGTAAAAAGACACAATGAAGAGCAGTATATAATCATAAAGGGAAAAATCCAACAAAAAGAAATAAAAATTTTAATTATTTATGCACCCAAATGGGAGCACTGACATAAAACATAACATAAACATAACATGACATAAAACAATAACAAATATAAAGGAAAGAGAGGAGCAAGAAGACAGGAGTAGGAGGCCTAAATTTCATCTGCTCCCAGGAATTTGCTAGATAGTGATCAAACCATTCTGTACACCCACAAATTCAGCAGGAGATCAAAGAGAAGAATAGCAGCAATCCTATGAACAGAAACATGACCACTCTCTGGAAGGTAGGACATGCAGGGAAGTGAATCTGAGGTGATATACAGGAAGATAGACCATAGCGGGGAGGTGGTGGGGAGAGAGCCTCTATCAGCTGGCTCCCAGCAAATGACAGACTAGTGGGGCACAAAATCAGAAGTTTTAGAAGTCTGCTCCACAGAAGGACCTCATTTCAGTGGCTAAGCAATGTGGAATCATCACTGCGAAAGTGTGGTCTCAGGACCCTCAGGGTCACAGAAATACCAGGGATGCCTGAGTGTGGCAGCACTCTCAGGTATTAGAGCAGGGAAGCTAGCTGCAAAGATGGAGTTGAGGAGTGGGCTTTCAGCTTGGGGTTGCCAAAAACTGTGATCTGAGGCAAAGTCGGACCACTACTCTTCAAGCAGGGACTCCACAACTGGCAGATCTGGGAAGCCTCCCCTTCCTCCCTGCAGGAGGAGTGGCACAGGAGCATGCTGCAGGAATCTGCTGGGTTTGGAGACTCCAAACAGGGTTGTGTACCAGAGATAGAAATCCCTGGTCACAGGTCGAGTGTTGTTTTTACCCTTTTAGCATTTTGTTCTCTCATTCATCTGTTCTTCTCTGGACAAAATGACAAAGTAGAAAAATTCACCTCAGAGAAAAGAATAAGAGACAGTACCAACTGCTAGGGACCTAATCAATACAGACATTAGTAAATGTCAGAACTATAGTTCAGAATGACAATTATAAAGATACTAGCAGGGCTTGAAAATAGCATAGAAAACGCTAGAGAATCCCTTTCTGGAGAAATAAAAGAACTAAAATCTCACAAAGTTGAAATCAAAAAAGCTGTTAATGAGGTCCAATTAAATATGGAGGCTCTTACTGCTAGGATAAATGAAGCAGAAGGGAGAATTAGTGATATAGAAGACCAAATGATGGAAAACAAAGAAGTTGAGAAAAAGAGAGATGAACAACTACTAGATCATGAGGGGACAATTCGAGAGATAAGTGATACCATAAGACGAAACATTAGAATAATTGGGATCCCAAAAGGAGAAGAAGAGAGAGCGGAGCAGAAGGTACATTGGAGCAAATTTTAGAAGAGAACTTCCCTAATTTGGGAGGGAAACAGGCATCAAAATCCAGGAGGCACAGAGAACCCTTCTCAAAATAAATAAAAATAGGGCAACAACCCACCATCTAATAGGGAAACTTACAAGTTTCAGAGACAAAGAGAAAATCCTGAAAGTGGCTCAGGACAAGTGGTATGTAACCTACAATATTAGAAATATTAGATTGGCAGAAGACCTATCCACAGAGACCTGGTAGGCCAGAAAGGATTGGCATGGTATATTCAGAGCACTAAATGAGAAAAATATGCAGCCAAGAATACTATATTAAGCTAGGCTGTCACTGAAAATAGGAGAAATAAAAAAGCTTCTAAGACAAACAGAAACTAAAAGAATTTGCAAACACCAAACGAGCCCTACAGGAATGATTGAAAAGGATCCTCTAAGCAAAGAGAGAGCTTAAAAGTACTACCAGAAAGGAATAGAGAAAATATGACAGTAACCATCACCTTAGAGGCAATATAATAGCACTAAATTCGTATCTTTCAATAGTTACATTGAATCTAAATGGGCTAAATGCCCCCAATCAAAAGACACAGGGTATAAGAATGGATTAAAAAAAAAAAAACCAAGACCCTCCAAAATGCCTTCTGCATGAAACTCATTGTAGACCTAAAGACACTTCCATATTTAAAGGGAGGTGATGAAAAATAGTTTACCATGTTAATGGACTTCAAAAGAAAGCTGGGGTAGCAATCCTTATATCAGACAAATTAGATTTTAAAACAAAGACTACAATAAGAGATGAGAAAGGACATTATATCATACTTAACGGGACTGTCCAACAAGAAGATCTAACAATTTTAAATATCTATGCCCCTAATATGGGAGCAGCCAATAATATAAACCAATTGATAACAAAATCAAAGAAACACATCAACAATAATGCAGTAGTAGTAGAGGACTTTAACATGCCCCTCACTGAAATGGACAGATCATTTAAGCAAAAGATCAACAAGGAAATAAAGGCTTTAAATGACACACTGGAGCAGATGGACATCAAAGATATATTCATAACATTCCATCCCAAAGCAACAGAATACACATTCTTCTCTAGTACACATGGAACATTCTCCAGAATATATCATATCCTGGGCCACAAATCAGGTCTCAACTAGTACCAAAATATTGGGATTATTCCCTGGATATTTCCAGACCACAATACTTTGGAACTACAACTCAACCACAAGAGGAAAGTTAGAAAAAACTCAAATACATGGAGGCTAAAGAGCATCCTACTAAATAATGAATGGGTCAACCAGGGAATTAAAGAAGAATTGAAAAAATTCATGGAAACAAATGAAGATGAAAACCCAACTGTTTAAAATCTGTGGGACACAGCAAGTGTAGTCCTGAGGTGAACGTATATAGCAATACAAGTCTTTCTCAAGAAACAAGAAAGGTCTCAAACTCACAACCTAACTTTACACCTAAAGGAGCTGGAGAAAGAACAGCAAATAAAGCCTAAACCCAGCAGTAGAAGAGAAATAATAAAGATCAGAGCAGAAATCAATGAACTAAAAACCAGAAGAACAGTAGAACAGATCAACAAAAGTAGGAGATCGTTATTTGAAAGAATTAATAAGATTGATAACCTCTGACCAGACTTATCAAAAAGAAAGGAGAAAGGACCCAAATAAATAAAATCATGAATGAAAGAGAAGCAATCACAACCAATACCAAAGAAAAACAATTATAAGAACGTATTATGAGCAACTATATGCCAGCAAATTGGACAATCTGGAAGAAATGGATGCATTCCTAGAGATGTTTAAACAACCAAAACTGAACCAGGAAGAAAAAGAAAACCTGGACAGACCGATAACCAGTAAGGAGATTGAGGCAATCATCAAAAATCTCCCAACAAACAAGAGCCCAGGGCCAGATGGCTTCCCAGGAGAATTCTACCAAACATTTAAAGAAGAATTAATACCTATTCTCCTGAAACTGTTCCAAAAAATAGAAATGGAAGGAAAACTTCCAAACTCATTTTATGAGGCCAGCGTTACCTTGATCCCAAAACCAGACAAAGACCCCATCAAAAAGGCGAACTACAGACCAATATCCTTGATGAACATGGATGCAAAAATTCTCGCCAAAATACTAGCCAATAGGATCCAACAGTACATTAAAAGGATTATCCACCACGATCAAGTGAGATTTATTCCTGGGCTGGAAGGTTGGTTCAGCATCCTCAAATCAATCAATGTGACACAATACATTAATAAAAGAAAGAACAGGAACCATGTGATACTCTCAATAGATTCTGAAAAAGCATTCGACAAAGTACAGCATCTTTTCTTGATCAAAACTTTTCAAAGTGGAGGGATAGAGGGTACATACATCAATATCATCAAAGCCATCAATTAAAAACCCACAGGGAATATCCTTTTCAATGGGGAAAAACTGAGAGCTTTTCCCTTAAGGTCAGGAATATGGCATGGATGTCCCCTTTCACCACTGCTATTCAATATAGTACTAGAAGTCCTAGCCTCAGCAATCAGTCAACAAAAAGAAATAAAAGCATCTGAATCAGAAAAGAATAAGTCAAACTCTCACTATTTGCAAATTATATGACACTTTATGTGGAAAACCCATAAGACTCCTCTCCAAAACTGCTAGAACTCATTCAGGAATCCAGTCAAGTGTCAGGATATAATCAATGTACATAAATCAGTAGCATTTCCATAGACCAACAACAAGACAGAACAAAGAGAAATTAAGGAGTCAATCCCATTTACAATTGCATCCAAAACCATGAGATACCTAGGAATAAATCTAACCAAAAAGGCAAAGAATATGTACTCAGAAAGCGATAGAATACTCCTGAAAGAAATTGAGGAAAACTCAAAGAAGTGGAAAAACATTCCATCCTCATGGATTGGAAGAAAAATATTGTGAAAATGGTTATGCTACCTAGAACAATCAAATACCCTATCAAAATACCATCAACTTTTTTCAAAGAAATGAAACAAATAATCCTAAAATGTGTGTGGAACTAGAAAAGACCCCTAAGAGCTAAAGGAATATTGAAAAAGAAAACCAAAGTTGGCAGTATCAGAATTCCATAATTCAAGCTCTAATACAAAGCTGTAAACGTCAAGACAGTGTGGTACTGGCACAAAAACAGACACATAGATCAGTGGAACAAAATAGAGCCCAGAAATAGACCCTCAACTCTATGGTTAACTAATCATTGAAGAAGGAAAGAATGTCCAGTGTAAAAAAAGACAGTCTCTTCAACAAATGATTTTGGGAAAATTGGACATACACATGCAGAAGAATGAAACTGGAACATTTCCTTACACCACACACAAAAATAGAATGGATGAAAGACCTCAGTTGGAGACAGAAATCCATCAAAATCTTTAAGGAGAACACAGGCAGCAGCCTCTTTGACCTCAGCTGCAGCAACTTCTTCCTAGAAACATTGCCAAAGGCAAGGGAAGCAATGGCAAAAATGAACTATTGGGACTTCATCAAGATCAAAAGCTTTTGCACAGCAAAGGAAACAGTCAACAAAACCAAAAGATAGCTGACAAAATGGGAGAAGATATTTGCAAATGACATATCAAATAAAGGACTAATATCCAAAATCTATAAAGAACTTACCAAACTCAACATCCAAAGATCAAATAATCCAATCAGGAAATGGGTAGAAGACATAAACAGACATTTCTGCAAAGAAGACGTCCAAATGGCCAACAGACACAGGAAAAAGTGCTCCACATCACTCAGTGTCAGGGAATTACAAATCAAAACTATAGTGAGATAATACCTTACACAGGTCAGAATGGCTAAAATTAACCACTCAAGAGATGACAGGTGTTGGCGAGGATGCAGAGAAAGGGAACCATCTTATGCTGTTGGCGGGAATGTAAGGTGGTGCAGCCACTCTGGAAAACAGTATGGAGATTTCTCAAAAAATCAATAATAGAGCTATCCTACGACCCAGCAATTACACTACTGGGTATTTACCCTAAAGATACAATTGTAGTGATCTAATGGGACACATGCTCCCAATGCTTATAGAAGAAATGTCCACAATAGCTGAACTATGGAAAGAGCCTAGATGTCCATCAAGAGACGAATGGATAAAGAAGATGTGGTATATATATGTATGTATATATATATACACATACATACACACACATATATACACATACATACATACATACATATATGTATATATACACCTACAATTGAATATTATGCATCCATTGGGAAAAAAAATGAAATCTTGCCATTTCAATGATGTGGATGTACCTAGAGGGTATTATGCTAAATGAAATAAGTCAACCAGAGAAAGACAAATATATGATCTCTCTGATCTAAGGAATTAAAGAACAAGACAGAGGATCATAGGGGAAGGGAGGGGAAAATGAAATAAGATGAAACAAGAGAGGGAGACAAACCATAAGAGACTCTTAAGCTCAAGAAACAAATTGAGGGTTGCTGGAGGAGAGGGGTGTAGGAGGGTTAGGGTGACTGGGTGATGGACATTGGGGAGGGTGTGTGCTATGGTGAGTGTTACGAATTGTGTAAGACTGATAAATCACAGAATTGTACTTCTGAAAGAAATAATACATTATATGTTAATAAAAAATAATAAAGGAACTAGTTGATAATAACACAATGATAGTAGTGGACATTAGCACCCCACTTACATCAATGGACAAATCATCTAAACAGAAAATAAGCAAGGAAACAATGGATTTGAATGACACACTGGATGAGATAGACATAACAGATATATTCAGAACATTCCATCCTAAAAAATCAGAATATATGTTCTTTCCAAGTATACATGAAACATTCTCCAGAATAGATTACACATTAGATCACAAAACAAGCCTCAACAAGTTCAAAGAGATTGAAATCATATCATGCACCTTTTCTGCCCACAACACTGTGAAGCTGGAAGTTAACGACAAGAAAAAATTTAGAAATATGGAGTTCTAAGTTAGTAAATGGAGGTTAAACTACATGTTACTAAACAATGAGTGGGTCAGCAAGGAATCAAAGAAATTTAAAAATACATGGAGACAAATGAAAATGAAAACACAATGGCCCAAAACCTTTGGGATGCAGGAACAGTGGTCCTAATAGGTAAGTATGTAGCAATGTAGGCCTACCTCAAAGCAGGAAAAATCTCAATAAACAACCTAACCTTACACATAGGTAGGTAGAAAAAAGAACAACAAATGAAAGCTAAAGCCAGCAGAAGAAAGGAAATAATAAAAATTAGAGCAGAAATAAATGATATAGAAACTAAGAAAACAGTAGAACAGAGCATTGGACCTGGAGCTGGTTCATTGAAAGAATTAATTAAATTGATACCCCTCTAGCCAGACTTAACAAGAAGAAAAGAAGAAGCACCCAAATAAATAAAATCACAAATGAGATGGGCAAAATAACAACAACCGCCTTGGAAAAGCACTAAGAGAATATCATGAAAAATTACATATCAATACATTGGACAACCTGGAAGAAATGGATAAATTCTTAGAAACATAAACTACCAAAACTGAAACAGGAAGAAAGAGACAAATAACCAATGAAGAGATTGAATCAGTACTCAAAAATCCCCCAACAAACAAAAGTCCAGGGACAGATGGCTTCATGGGAATTCTACCATACATTTAAAGATAAGTTAATACTTACTCTTCTGAAACTATTCCAAAAAATAGAAAAGGAAAAAAAAACTTACAAATTAATTCTATGAGTTCAGCATTACCTAATTCCAAAACCGGATAACAGACTCCACTAAAAAAGAGAATTACAGGCCATTATCTCTGACACTATATCTCTGGCAATACGTTAAAAAATCATTCACCATGGGGGGCACCTGGGTGGATCAGTGGGTTAGGCCCCTGCCTTCAGCTCAGGTCATGATCTCAGGGTCCTGGGATCGAGCCCCACATTGGGCTCTCTGCTCAGTGGGGAGCCTGCTTCCCTTCCTCTCTCTCTGCCTGCCTCTCTGCCTCCTTGTGATCTCTGTCTGTCAAATAAATAAATAAAATCTTTAAAAAAAATCATTCACCATGATCAAATGGGAGTTATTCCTGAGTTGCAAGAGTGGGTGAATATTTGCAAATCAGTGTGATACATCACATTAATAGAAGAAAGAATAAGAACCAAATGATCATTTCAATGATGCAGAAAAAGAATTTGGCAAAGTACAATATCCATTCATGATAAAAATTCTCAACAAAGTAGGTTTAAAGGGAACATACTTCAACATAATAAAGGCCATCTATGAAAAATCCACAGCCAACATCATTGTCAATAGGGAAAAACTGAGAGCTTTTCCTATTCAGTCAGACATAAGACAGGATTGTCCACTCTCATCACTCTAATTTAACATAGTACTGAAAGTCCTAGTGAAAGCAGTCAGGCAACATTAAGAAATAAAAGGCATCAAATTGGCAAGGAAGAAGTCACATTTTCACTATATGCCAATGACATGAAACTCTCTATGGAAAACCTGAAAGACTCCACCAAAAAACTGCTAGAACTGATCGAGGAATCCAGTAAAGTCACAGGGTACAAAATCAATGTATAGAAATCTGTTGCATTTCTATACACAAATACTGAAGCAGCAGAAAGAGAAATTAAGGAGTCAGTCTCATTTACAATTGCACCAAAATCAACAAGATGCTAGGAATGAACCTAACCAAAGAGGTAAAAGATCTGTACTCTGAAAATTGTAAAATACTAATGAAAGAAATTGAAGATGACAGAAACAAAAGGTAAGATAGTCCATGCTTGTGGATTTGAAGAATAAATATTGTTAAAATGTCTGTACTACTCAAAGCAATCTACACATTTAATGCAATTCCTATCAAAATACCACCAGCATTTTTTGCAGAACTGGAATAGCCCTAAAATGTGTGTGGAACCAGAAAAGACCCCAAATAGCCAGAGCAATACTGAAGAAGAAAAGCAACGCTGGAGACATCACAATTCCAGACTTTAAGTTATATTGCAAAACTGTAGCCATCAAGACAGTATGGTACTGGCACAAAAACAGACACATAGATCAGTGGAACAGAATAGAAAACCCAGAAGTAAACCAAAAACTGTATGGTCAGTTAATCTTTGACAAAGCAGGAAAAGAATATCCAGTGGGGAAAAAAACAATCTCTTCAACAGACAGTGTTGGGAAAACTGAAGAGCAACATGCAAAAGAATGAAACTGAACCACTTTCTTGTACCACACACAAGAATAAATTCAAAATGGATTAAAGACTTACATGTGTTATAGACCTGAAACTACAAAAAACTAGAGGAGAACATAGGTAGTAACCGCTTTGATATCAGCCATAGCAACTTCTTTATAGGTATGTCTCCTGAGGCAAGGGGGAAAATAAAGGGAAAATAAACTATTGGAATTTCATCAAGATAAAAAGCTTCTGCACAACAAAGGATACAATCAACAAAACTAAAAGGCAACCCGCAGAATGTGAGGAAACAATTGCAAATGACATATCTGACAAAGGGTTAGTATCCAAAATATATAAAGAACTTAAAAAACTCAAACTCAAAAAACAAATAATCCAATTTAAAAATGGGCAAAGACATGAACTGACATTTCTCCAAAGAACACATCCAGATGGCCAACAGACACATGAAAAAGTACTTAACATCACTGATCATCAGGGAAATACAAATCAAAACTACAGTGAGATATCACCTCACACCTGTCAGAATGGCAAAAATCAATGACACATGAAACAACAGGTGTTGGTGAGGATGTGGAGAAAAGGGAAACCTCATGCACTGTTGGTGGGAATGCACACTGGTGCAGCCACTGTGGAAAACAGTGGAGAGGTTCCTAAATAAGTTAAAAATACAACCGTTCTATGATCCAGCAATCACATTACTAGGTATTTACCCCAAGAATACACAAATACTAATTCAAAAAGATTTGTGCACCCTGATGTTTAGATCAACATTATCTAAATAGCCAAATTACGGAAAGAGTTCCAATTGTCCATTGACTGATGAAATGGATATAGAAGTGCTGTGTGCATACAATGGGATATTAACTCAGCCATCAAGAGTCTCTTAACGATAGGAAACAAACTGAGGGTTGCTGGAGGGGAGCTGGAAAAGGATGGGATAATTTGGTGATGGGCATTAAGGAGGGCATGTGATGTGGTGGGCACTGGGTGTTATATGCAACTGATGAATTATTACAGTCTACATCTGCAACTAATGATGCACTACATGTTGGCTAATTGCATTTAAATTTATTTTTTTAAGATTTATTTATTTATTTATTTGACAGAGAGAGAGAGATCACAAGCAGGCAGAGAGAGAGGGAGAAGCAGGCTCCCCGCTGAGCAGAGAGCCCGATGTGGGGCTTGATCCCAGGACCCTGAGATCATGACCCGAGCTGAAGGCAGATGCTTTAACCCACTGAGCCACCCAGGCGCCCTTGCATTTAAATTTAAAAAAATAATAAAAATAAGGAAGAGAATGAAATCTTGCTATTCCCAACAATGTGGATGAACTAGAGTATATTATGCTAAGTGGAGTAAGTCAGATAAAGGCAAATACCATATGATTTCACTCACATGTAGAATTTAAGAAACAGAACAATCAAAGAGGCAAAAATAAGAGAGAGGAGAGACAAACCAAGAAAGACTTTTACCTGTAGAGAATAAACTGATGGTTACCAGAGGGGTGGTGGCTGGGAGGATGGGTAAAATAGGTGATGGGGTTTAAGGAGTGCACATGTTGTGATGAGCACAGGGTGAAGTATGGATGTGTTGAATCACTACATTGTATGCCTGAAACTAATATAACACTGTATGTTATCTAACTGGAATTTAAGTAAAAATTTAAAAAAATAAAATTTGAGTCCATACTTACTGTCTGCATACTTCTGGACCAAAGCAAAGGAGTGCATCATTCACTTGTCACTTCTTGATGTAGGAGGCACGGGAGCATGATTTACTGGTGACTTAGTGAGACACAGCGCACCATCTGCTTTCATGAAGGAAATAGGAAGAAGATCTATATATTGTCAGTAATTGATATTGAGTTATTTAGAATTGAGAACTTTGATGATAAAAATTAACTTGAGATCAACTAATCTATCCCTTATGTTAAAATAGTACCACACAAACACCGGTATACAGATGAGCTTCTAACCTATTTTTATAGTCTTATAGAATTTTCTTTCTTTTTTTTTAAGTCCCTATGTGGGGCTTGAACTCACAACCCTGAGATCAAGGCCTGACCTGAGATCGAGAGTCAGACACTTAACTGACTGAGCCCCAGGCACCCCACTGTCTTGAGAATTTTCTTTTTTTTTAAGATTATATTTATTCATTTGACAGACAGAGATCACAAGTAGGCAGAGGGAGAGGAAGGGAAGCAGACTCCCTGCTGAGCAGAGAGCCCGACGCAGGGCTCCATCCCAGGACCCTGAGATCATGACCTGAGCAGAAGGCAGAGGCTTTAACCCACTGAGCCACCCAGGTGCCCTGAGAATTTTCTTAAAAATGCTTTTGAGTTACTGGTTTAACTAGTTTTATTGTATTTATTTTTATTGGCTTAACTAGAATTAATTTTAAGAATTTCCCTCTCCATCCTCTACTACACATCTTTTGTCTCTTCTCTCCCTCTATATTCCTCTGTCCTCCTCATATTTCCCCTCTGGTCCATGTAGGATATTTCTTTAGTAGGTTTCCAATTTAGGAGAAGTTCTTCTAGTTTTTTTCCACAAGATTTTTTTATTCCCTAATTCTTGAGTTGTATTTTAAAAAATAATTTTAGTATCATCTTAAATTTTGAAGGCTTCAAAGTAGTTTTACTTTGCCTTCATATTTTTATTTATAAGATCTGTGTTATTCTTTTTATGTTATTCTGACTCTTTCTAAGAAAATATTGAGATGCTAGTATTATATATAAAGAGAAATTAATGATGTATGGCAACCAATGGCTATAGAATGAAAGTTACAGTACAGGTTGGTTGATTAGTTTCCTCTCTAATGAAATGTTATTATTTGAGTTTCTCTTAGAAATTATTATGTTTATAAACAGATGTTTTCTCATGAAAATCATTAATATACAAAAATGAAAAATGAGAATCCTTTTATACTTCAGGGAAGATGCTTTAACACAGGGGAAAACTTCTGAAAATAGTTTCAGGAAAGCACTTCAGATGCGTCATTGAAATTTAGTTCATAGAGTCTCCAAAAGGCAGCTGAGAATGAGCTTTGGAGGGGATCTGCTCATGTTCCTGACCTTAGAGAAGGCCTTTCCCTTCCTCCACCGAGTGAGTGACATGCATATTCAGATGTGATTGAAGATCTTAACAGGGGGAGATTAATTTTGATTATCCAGGTGGGCTCCAAATCCAATCACAAATGTCCTCATGAGGGAGAGGCAGAGGGAGATTTGGCACACAAAGAAGAGGTGGCCATGTGACCTCAGAGGCAGAGACAGGAGTTATAATGGCCACAAATCGAGGAATGTCAACAGTCACCAGATTCTTTTTGAGGCAAAGATTAGAGCTTCCAGAAAAAGCATGTACCCGCCAACACTGTGATTTTAGCCCAGTGGTAGTGATTTTGGATTTCTGATCTCCTAAGTAAGAGAAAATACATTTTTGTGTTTCAAGCCAAATTAATAAATAAATAAGTTGATATAAATTGCTCTTATCTAGTCATTAGAGAATATCTTTAATAAACTTATAAAAGGATTTCCTTTTTAATATACTGACAAGGTAGATAAAATCTCCCAAATGTTTCAGATAATGCATGCTCAGATGCAAGAGAATCTGAATAGAATGTTGTTTCATTTGTGCAAACAAAATCTTTTGACGAGAGAATATTGCAAATAAAATTTAGTAGTGGATATTTAATATACTATGTTTGTTTGTTTTTTTAAGAGATCCCTGTTTTTTTAAGAGGCCCCTGGGTGGCTCAGTGGATTAAGCCTCTGCCTTTGGCTCAGGTCATAATCTCAGGGTCCTGGGATCGAGCCCCATGTCGGGCTCTTTGCTCAGCAGGGAGTCTGCTTCCCTTCCTCTCTCTCTGCCTGCCTCTCTGCCTACTTACGATCTCTGTCTCTCAAATAAATAAATAAAATCTTTAAAATAAATAAATAATAAAATGAAAATAAAAAGAGATCCATGGCTACAAAAGGAATATTCTTTTAAGAATAAATGTAAATTTTTAGCAAAGAACATTCAGACTTTTATCACTATGAGACCTTCAATGGTAACATACATAACTTTGGTATTTACTCATATATGTATGTGTATATAGGTGTATGTATATATGTGTGTGTGTGTATATATGTATGTATATATGCACATATATATGTATATATATGTTTTTATGTAACTTGGTATTTAATGTTTATGTGTCCAAACCCTCCTGTAGTCCCTCCTTTTTTTCCTCCTCCAAGTTTCTTTTCTTAAATTACCATAGAAGAAATAAATTTCATATGTGCCATTTGCTTCCCTTTTTCATATCCCTAGTATTTTATCTATCATTTCACTTAGACATCCCCTCACATACGGCCTTGTGACTTGTAGTCCCGTTCTGAACTCTATCTACTCTAAGCTCTGTAAGCACACAGAAAATCTCCCTGTGCCTCATTGTCCTCAACTGTAAAAGGAGGATCAATCAAACATAGGATTCATTTGGGCTTCAGAAGCTATCTAAAATTCTTTGGGTTTTATGATTTTCTATAAGGTAGTAATACTTTTAATTTTATACGTTACAGTAACATATATGCTGCTAAGTAGTTTAATGAAAGTCATCCTTTGAGCAGGTTAACCAGCCTTTCTTGGAGGTGTTTTACAACTCACAATTAGCTCTTTTCAAATTTAATTATAACTAATGAAATCTTTCCCTAAGGTTTATTTGTGGAGATCTTAGAGTGTTTTGCATTGAATGTGTTTTTTTAAAGTTTATTTATATTGATTCATAAAACTTCTTTCTGCATTAATTTATAGACATAATATTTAAAGTGAAATAGTAAATATTACTGCAAATTCAAAAGTGAGACCAAGGAAATACAAGAAAACAAAGTTAGCAAAAAGCCAGTATGATTATTTTCAATGTGTTTCATACTTGCCTGTGTGCTAGTGCAACCATGACAAAAATAAAAATTAATTCAGTTTCATAATTGGTATTATAAAAATGAGAAAGCATATTGGTTCCACTGAGGAATTAGTTTTTTTCTGGTACCATATTATAGAAGAAATTTCTTATGTGTCATTATGGAGAGAACACAAAACAAAGCTATATTGTATATGATTTCTTTCTTTTTCATTTTATCGTTAGCTTGTGCTTTCTTTGCTCACTTTGGGAAAACAACTTTTCATAGCATCTACATTCATGACTATACATATACTAATAAAATAGATATTAAAAAATAATTACTGGGGTGCCTGGGTAGCTCAGTTGGTTAAGCATCTGCCTTCAGCTGGGGTCATGATCCCAATTGGAGTCCTTGGATTGAGCCTGTGTCGGGCTCTCTACTCAGCAGGGAACCTGCTTCTCCCTTTCCCTCTGCTCCATCTCCAGCTCATGCTTGCATGCACTCTTTCTCTCTCAAATAAGTAAAATCTTTTAATAAAAAATAGTTACTGATAAAAATGAATTTCACAAGTAAATGAACTTAAGTTTGGGTTTAAAAAAACGCTTACCAGTCCTAATAAGCTTTCTTTCTTGCATGGCATACTTCCAGGAGATAATGCCCTCCTCTTTGCATGTTCACACTAGCATTTAACACTTTTTATTGTAATTTGTTCATCTGACATTTGCCCATTTGATCCTCACTTGACTGTGGGTTCTTCTGGGCCAGGAATCCTATCTTAGCCATTTTAACTCTTAGTACTAATTTTATTGCCTGTACATAGTAACATACTCAGTAAATATTTTAGTGAATGAATATAATATTGACTTCAAGTATATTTGTTTTCTTTCTTTTTATAATTCAGAATTATGGCTTGGAAACGGAAAATCTAAAAACCCTTTCTCACAAGCTGAATGCATCTGCCAAAAATCTACAGAATTTTATAACCGGGAGGAGAAGGAGTGGCCATTATGATGGGAGAACAAGCCGAAAATTGCCAAATGACTTTCTGACTTCGGTTGTGGATCTGATAGGAGCAGCCAAGAGTCTGCTTGCCTGGTTGGACAGGTAAAATCTTACACGTTTCATAAGTAATCTTCCTCAGACACTATCTTGAATATAGTATTATTTCATGTGTTCTCGTGAAAGACTTGGATAGGTAGAGGAATAGCATGTTATGAATGTCTAATTATGATTCATCACAATGTAGGGGTATCATCAAATAGACATTAATCATTTATAAATTTTTGTACCTAAGTAGCCAATTAATAATTAGTCCCTGACAGTTTCAGAATACCTTAACTGCTTTACAAGCAGAAGTCATCTTTTGGCTGTCATAACAAGACTGATAGTACTGTTTTAACTCCTAATTTTCTTTATTCTTTGTATTAATTGGTCATATTTAAGGGAGTGAGCATTAGGATTCTATTTACTGTTTTAAATGGGTAATTAGACTCTGACACTTTAATAGCATGCAGTGCATGTCTCCTTACCTTGCTAAATTCATTCTTTATTATTACTCACATTGTACAATCTTGGATATCATAAACACAGTTTAAGATTTTTTCTAGTTAATTTTTATTTATCTTAGAACACATAAAATGACAAAAATTTTCATGATATAAAATGAAAAAATTTTAAAATATGTGGTTAAATATTGTAATGGTATCATTTTTAGAATTTTTTTCTAAGGGATATGTACTATGTTATTATGGTGGTTAAATAACGAAATTTTGGGACGCCTGGGTGGCTCAGTTGGTTGAGCGGCTGCCTTGGGCTCAGGTCATGATCCCAGCGTCCTGGGATCGAGTCCCACATCGGGCTCCTTGCTCAGCAGTGAGCCTGCTTCTCCCTCTGCCTGCCACTCTGTCTGCCTGTGTTCGCTCCTGCTCTCTCTCTCTATCTGACAAATAAAAAATCTTTAAAAAACAAAAAAAATTAAAAAAATTTTAAATAAATAAATAACGAAATTTTAAAATACATTTTCTCTCTCATAACAAATTCTGGTAATACACAATTTTACCAGGATTCTTTCTTGAGTAAATGTCAGTGGGATATACATTATATATAATATTTGGCTTTTTAAAAATCGGAGACCTGGGGCACCTGGGTGGCTCAGTAGGTTAAAGCCTCTGCCTTTGGCTCAGGTCATGATCTCAGGGTCCTGGGATCGAGCCCCACATTGGGCTCTCTGTTCAGCAGGGAGCTTGCTTCTCCTCTCTCTCCCTGCCTGCCTCTCTGCCTACTTGTGATCTCTCTGTCAAATAAATAAATAAAATCTTTAAGAAAAAAAAATCTGAGGCTTTATATAAAAATATTTGTATTTTTAAACTAAAAGTTAAGATAATTTAACTTATATTATCTAAATTTATATATATGTTAATAATAACATATAATATGATGATACTAAATCTAAATCTTAATACTAAGCTCTGGGTCATTAGCTTTTTGATAATTAATTGCTGGACAGAATATTTCTTTTGCTTTATGACATCATTAAAATTTAATTCTCATAATGTCTAAACTATATCAATTGTTTAAAGTTGGTGCACTTTAAATATGTAAATTCTATAAGTTTCATAATGATCAATATGTAAAATATATTTAAAATATGGCTTAGTCCTTAACTAATGTAATGTATTTGTTTCAGAAGGCTTCTCAGTAATTATAAAGCTTAAAGAACACCTACTTGATTTTAGTTATATCCTCTTACACTATGACCTGCTCTATAATTGTGAATTTGCTTGACCTTAATAAATGTATTTAGTACATTTCACTTTATATTCTTTTTTCAGTAGCACTTGTAAAATATGAATATAGAATATTTTTACTTTTTAGTGGTTAACATGGCTGTTTATAGTCATATAAATAGCTTCTAGAACACTATGATAGTTTCTGACATTTTACTGTATTACATAATTTTTTATGGTGACTTTTTTTATCATCTAAGAAGATGCTTTTAGTAAATGCCAGTTCACCTACAAACACGTATCAGTGCACACACACATACAAACACACGCATAACACTCCATGAAGTCAATCAGTAGTGTTTTGTGTTTGTTTCATAGAAAGAGAAAATGTGATAAAAAGCCTGAAGAAAATAATTTAAATAATCTATTTGGCTTCTATTGCTGCAAAGGTTTTCACAATGCTTATTTTGTATTCCATCATACCACAGTGATTGATTAAATCAAAATTTAGTATTTTGACCGTAAAAATGAAATATGTACTTGGAAGGAAAAATAAAGACAATTTTGTGAAAACTTTAAAATCATCTGCTGAGACTGTAAACTGAAAAAAGAAACTGAATGTATATTTTGAAGATCTTTCACAGAAAATTTCAGCTCCAGGCTGGCTTGCCTGTAATGATGATGACTTTAGCAAGCTTAAGTTTTAGAAAGGAAAGAAGGAGAAAAAAAAATTTCCTACATGTTAAGGCATTTGGACTTATGTGAAGACCTTCAGAACCTGTTTAGTAGGGTAATTGTGTTTAGGCCTCTGGATCTTGATGATTAGTAGGGCTGTAGTGTTGAGAAAGATTAAAGAAGGGTGAGGATAGAAGAAGGAAAAGTAACTTAAGAGGCTATTTTGGGAATTAATCATGCTGCTGCTACTGCTGATGATTTTGATGTTAATACCTCTAGCCACACGCATTTAATCAAAGCAACCCCAAGAGGGTTGTCTTCATTTTACAAATAGAAAAACTAGCACTAATAGAGGTTAAATTCAAAACCAAATGGCACGTAAGTGGTGGAACCATGATTCAGTCAGTCCAGGCATCTGACAACAGAGTTGATCCTGCTATTTCCTGAGGTTTTTAATTAGAGGAGCAGAAGTGCGGATAGAAGAACGTTAGAGATATTTATACAGATAAATAAGATTCCAGGACAGGTAAGATCTAGAGATGACAGGAGGCATCTAGATATTTGACTTTGCTGGCCCAGTGGATGGTGATGCCATTATCAAAACAGGAACAAGTTATGGTGGAAGATGAATGTTGAGTTGAGTGAGGCATGATAAACTGTGGAAAGTTCTTTAGATTATTGCTGCTCAGAAAGAATACATGATCGATAGAGACTTGGGAATAGTTCAAATATAGGTGATAAAGTCACAGATGTATTAATATGGTGGTCTAAGGAGAGTTTTAGAATGGATTCCTTTTATTCTGCTCTATTTGTCTTCTGTACCACTTATACCCTTCTAACACTATATCATTTTCTTATGTATTATTATTTTTGTCTGATTACATAATGTATGCTTCAAGAGAGCAGGGATATTCATCTGATTTCTTTACTGCTGTCACAATTATCTAGAAGAGTTCATGGCCTAGAGTGGGTGCTCAATAAATATTTTTGAGTAAATGAAGAGAACTGGGATAAGGAGTGAGCTCTATGACCCACCAACAACTGAAGGATGAGTAGAAGTGCAGCTTGGGGGGAAAAATGAGAAGGCATAACCAAAGAGGTAGGAGAGAATTAGATGAGAGTATGTCATGGAAGCAAGTGTAGTAAAGAGGTGTTTGTTTGTTTGTGGGTTTGTTGTTTTTTGTTTTTGAGATTTCAGTATTTTCTTTTTTCTAACCTTACTGAGCTGTAATTGACAAATAACTACATAAGTTTAAGATATACAGCATATTTAAGATATACATACATATATGTATCAAATCATATATATATATGTATAATGAAATGATTACCGCAGTAAGGTTAGCTAATACATCCATCACCTCATTTAATTACTTTTTTTGTCTGAGTTGTGAGAACATTTAATGTGGTAGTAGAGTTTTAGGGGGAAAAGGAAGTGGTAAGTAGGGTCAAATGTTGCTGAGTGATTAGGTAGTTTGAGAACTGAAAGTATGTAGTGAATGAGGGAATCGGGATATATGTGACCGTACTAGCAACAGTTTAGTGATTTTATTTAGAAGTCATGAAAACTGGAATATATGAATTGGTTATGAATTAAAGGTGAGAATTCCTCTCTGAAGAAATTTTTCTGTGAGATGTTTGTAGTTCAGAATAGTTTTGTGTAATGTTAACTTCCGTTTTTCATAGATTCTTAATTTTTTAGTGGTGATAGAAGAGAGGTAAATGATGAATACTACTTCTGTATTTGGGAGCTTGACTTTGCTTCCTCCTTTACCATGGATTGTATGAATATCTTAACTGTTCCTTGGCTAATATAAATTTCAGAAGGTCCTGAAATCAATTTAAATATAATGGGACTTTATCTTTAACCATGCCAGGTAAAATGCTTAGGCTGTTTGTTTTCCTGACAGTAACCCAGACTTTTATCAGAGATTATTAGTGGGTCTGTATTTAATTTATATTTTTACTCCTTTCAAAGAAAAGAAAGTTTTCTGGGTAGCAACGAGAACACAAGACAACACTTCATATGTCCTCTTGTTTCACTGTGTCCTACAAGCTACACAGAAAACAAAACGCATTTATTATTGCTGTAATAGCCAAAAGACCAGTGTTCTCCATGACCATAATTGTGAATCCTGGCCAAAATGCATCATGAAGTAGTGCAAAGGAGCAAAAGGCTGAGAAAGAGTTGAATTTCAGCTCTGCCTCTAGGCCTGAGTAATCTTCAACCTTAACTTTTGTTTTTAATTTCTTTTTAAAATAGGATATAAAACCTACAGAATTTGAAGTTCTCTTCTAAGCACTACTATTCTATAATTCATTGGCCTTTTTTACCAAAGCCATATGAGGAATATATCGTACTTATTTCCTTCTAAATAATATCAAAGGATGAGCACTAAAACATTTGTTAGTTACTTGTAGAATCATTATTTAACTCCCTACCTCTTCTCTAAATAAATTTAGTTAATACTTTTAAGTTCTAGAACAAAACTAAGCTCTTTATGCTTCTTTATAAAAGGTAAGAATGTGTCCTGTCTTGTTTATTTTTGTTTGCTTTTGAAGAACTTAGAACTTAGGTACTTAATTACAAAAAGTTCCATAGAAATGACATTGACCAGAAATTCTTAATATTTTGATCTGTTGATGTAGATTTATTTTAATTTAAAGAAACAGTGATAAATATTTTGGCATTAAATTTTGTACAGCATTTTGGGAAGAACTTGCATGCATGGCAATATGATATGTGTTTATTGCAATTTTTATTTTCTCACTTGAAAGGGGAGAGAGGAAAAGAAAGAATAAGTGAAAACCTTTAATTTAGTTGTAGGTACTGAACTAGATGCTTTATATATATCAACTCACTGAATTCTTTTAAAGCAGGTGTCATTATTCCCATTTTACATATGAAACAGTAAGTCACTTGTGTAAAGTCATTCATCTAGCAAGAAAATTAAAATTTGAGTCTATTTTTGTTTGATACCAAAGCCCTTCTTGTTTCTCATTTGTCGTGTTCTTTTGTCATGCTACATCTCCTTTCCAATGTTGACTAATTCTTAAAAATTTTGAGGAAGTTATTCTTAGGAATGCAACATATATAAACATTTATTTTCATTTTGGTATTTCTCTTCAAGTGCTAAACAAGAGTGTCACTTTTCTGATTTTGGCCTAGATACTTAAAAATCACTATATGGAATTTTAATTTATAGAAAATTTAGTTCATATTCTACTTTGAAGGCATCAGTGAGATATCTTTTAATATCATTGAAAACCTTTTGGGACTCCTGGATAGCTCAGTCAGTTAAGCATCTGACTCTTGATTTCAGCCCTGGTGATTATCTCAGGGTTGTGAGATTGAGTCCCACATTGGGCTCCGCTCTGGGCATGAGGCCTAATTAAGATTTTCTTGTTCCCTCTCTCCCTCTGCCCCTACCCTGCTCCAACGCACATGCTCTTTCTCTCTCTCAAAAAAAAGTAAAAACCTTTTGAAGTTTTAAGACTTAAAAGTTAGGGAGAAAATGTTTACAATTCACAAAACCTTCAATTTCAGTGGAGCTTTCATCCAAATAAAATTCATTTTCAAAAACCAGTCATCTGTTGAGGGGCATCTGACAATTATCATATGATTTCACTCATATGTGGAACGTAAGGAATAGCACAGAGGATCATAGGTGAAAGGAGGGAAAACTGAAGGGAAAGAAATCAGAGAGGGAGACAAACCATGAGAGACTATAGACTCCAGGAAACAAACTGAGGGCCTCAGAGGGGAGGTGGGTAGGGGGATGGGGTAATAAGGTGATGGGTATTAAGGAGGGCATGTGTTGTGTTGAGCACTGGGTATTATACACAACTAATGAATCATTTAAAACTACATTAAAAACTAATGATGTACTATATGTTGGCTAACTGAACATAATAAAAAACTCTTTACATTTCTTAAATCATATAAACTCTAAGCATAATAAAATTGCTTTTTTTCCCTTCCATTTTAAATGTTTACTTGAATGAAGCAGCAGACTTTCCTAGAGGAAGAGCTTCAGAGATTAATCACATTTGGTAGCTTTACTGTTTATTTTCGATGCATGGTTTACTTGTCTATTTTTAACCTACATCCTGCTGCTCTTCACACCTCATCTTTCTTGCAGTTTTGTAGGGCTTTGCCAAGTCAATCTATACTTAGAGGGTTAGAGATAACTGTATGTATCACACTGTACAGTAACATCATTAACAGTGTTTGTAAGTATTATTTATAGAAAATGTTTATTTTGTTAATTATAATGAAAGTTCATTATTTCCTCTCATTTTTTAGCATTCACACCTAATTCTAATTGTTTCTAAACTACCTTTCAAGACCATTCTATTTTGAAGAGATCAAGGAGATATCTTTTTATGTCATTGAAAACTTTTAAATGTTTAAGGCACAAGAGTAGAGTGACAAGGCAAAAATATTTTCTTTGAAATCTTTTACCCTATCTAAAAAAAATGGTTGAACTGATTTCTTCTTCCATGATGGAAAACTATAGGACAAAAGCTAATTGTATACTAGGAAAAAAATTACAAAAACCAAACTACCTCAAACACTACCAGATACTGTAGCCCGCTGTTGCTTGGCCTTCTTTCCTCTCGCATGCTCATTGCTCTCACTTGGCACTTCTTTAAAAAAAAAAAAAAGATGTTATTTTATTCATTTGACAGAGAGACACAGAGAGAGAGGGAACAGAAGCAGGGGGAGTGGAAGAGGGATAAGCAGGCTTCCTGCCAAGCAGGGAACCCGGTGCAGGGCTTGATTCCAGGATTCTGGGATCATGACCTGAGCTGAAGATAGACACTTAACCGACTGAGCCACCCAGGTGCCCTCACTTGGCACCTTTTGTTCCAGAGATAAGCACTAATGTTAAAACTGCCCCTGTTCATGGACTGCACTCAGTCTCAGCAGTGCCAACCTGAGAAATAGTAAGGCAGTCCAGATATCCTTATTAACTTCTTAGCTTTTTAGTTTTCCTTCTTGGCTTCTAATTTGCTTAGCATTTCTGGACTACTAATAACTTTTCCATAAGTGAAATACTTTTGTTGGGAAAGAACATACAAAGAATACTTTCTTACAGGGTCATAAACCTTTGCACTTGAGTTATAAGCATTGTATTATCCATATGGTGGTTTAAGAAGAATAGTTGCTTAACTTTTATTTTAATTTTATTTTTTCAGTGTTCCAAAATTCATTGTTTATGCACCACACCCAGTGCTCCATGCAATATGTGCCCTCCTTAGTACCCACCATCAGGCACACCCAACCCCCCACCCTCCTCCCCTTCAAAACCCTCAGTTTGTTTCTCAGAGTCCACAATCTCTCATGGTTTGTCTCCCCCTCCGATTTACCCAAACTTTTAAGATCTAAATAGGATAGTTCCTGGAATGGCTGTTTATTGATGAGCCAAGGATTTTTTTTTTAACTTTCTGGCATCAGAAAGCTTTCCTGCCATGAATTTAATATCCTTTACTTGGAGTCACTGTGCTCGTTTTTGTAAGTAGCCTGAGCTCTAGCTTGGTTTTTTTTTTTTTTCTTCAGACTAAAAAATAAATTTCTCTTTCTTTTTTTGTTTTGTGTATGAACTGATTGTGCTCAGTACTCTATAGCGCTCTGTTTCTTTATCTGGATGATCATTAAGTCATGACTGAGTAATCATCTTCAGTAACTCATAAAGATTGGAACCTGTCAGTCTTCATTTATTTATATATGTGTATAGCCAAAATAATCATACCAAACATTAACATCTTCAGGATAAGAATGGTTCTTTAGTATAGTTATACATGATTTGCCTTTAAAATAAAAACTTCAGGGGAATTCACTACAAGAGGATATCAATGTTTTCTTTGGTCTATGTTTAGAGTTTTTCCCCTAGTTTTCTTGACATTTAATCTTGAGCTAGAAACTTGTCTTACTTGAAATATGAGTGATCAAGAAAGTGTAAAACATGCCTTAGAATTTAGTTTGCTACAGGCATTGGGTCATCAAATAGATTTTTCCTTTTATATATTTTGAAGATCAAATTTATGGGACAAATCATGCTGTATTCCATCTTATCACTTTTAAATGAAGTTTTTAGATTTTATTAACAGAGTTTGACCTTTTCAAACCTAAGAACCTAAACTATTTCTACTCATGCCAGAAGCATGTTGAATTCTTAATTAAAATACCAATTTTTATGCTTCAGTGCAACAAAAGTGGCCTTTAGTTACTTTTTAAAAATGATTTTTGTCTTAGAAATGTTTATATTTTACATCTTCTTAAAAAATGGCTTTATTGAGGCCTAATTTAAATTCTATAAAAATCACCCATTTGGGGTATATAGTTTAATGAGTTTTAGTAGATTCAGATACACCTATGCAACATCTCTATATTCCAGAATCAGACAACTTCCATAAGAATAAATTTTTTAAAGCTGATTCCTCACAAAGAAGTTAATTTTTTAAACTGAGAATGTAGATTAATTAATTACATATTTTCCTAATTAACTTTATTTGAATTCTTAATGTCTCTGTTTTAGTAAATTATGGTTAAAAAATATACTGACTTTTTGGAATGTAGATTAGTAGAAGAGAGCCTAAAATAGGCTATGGTATATAGAATTATTTAGAAAACAATATGTTAAAACCACTGGAGAGGGGCACTTGGGTGGCTCAGTCATTAATCGTCTGCCTTTGGCTCGATTCATGATCCCAGGGTCCTGAGATTGAGCCCCACATCAGGCTCCCTGCTTGGCAGGAAGCCTGCTTCTTTCTCTCCCACTTCCCCTACTTGTGTTCCTGCTCTCACTCTCTCTCCAACAAAAAAAATAAATAAAATCTTTTAAAAAACTACTGGAGAAAAAAGTGTCATTTAATAAATAGTATTGGGACACCTGATAAAGCCTGAACCCTAATTTTAAGTATGTCACTTATTTAAGTGGAAAATAAACCCATGAGAAAATATAGACAAAAAATAATTGCTAGATGTAGAAAGACTTAAGTATTTAAAAATATGGAATAAAATACAAATGAACATCCCAATTGACTTTCACTACAAAAAAACGAAAAATGTGACAAAGTATAAGACAGATGACAAACTGGTAAAAATAAATACTTGTGGGGGGATGCCTGGGTGGCTCAGTGGGTTAAAGCCGCTGCCTTCGGCTCGGGTCATGATCCCAGGGTTGTGGGATCGAGCCCCACATCGGGCTCTCTGCTCTGCGGACAGCCTGCTTCCTCCTCTCTCTCTGCCTCTCTGCCTACTTGTGATCTCTGTCTATCAAATAAATAAATAAAATCTTTAAAATAAATACATACATACATACATACACACACACATACATACTTGCAACAAACATATGAGAAACAGAATGTTGATATGTACTATGTGAATATTACCTTCATATTTTAAAAATACCAAAATATAGTAGATGAGCACGTAGGCATTTCAAAAGAGAGGACACAGAAATCGCTGATAAGTTGTATGCACCAAACTTCAGAGCTCTGAAGTAAAAACTGATGGAACAAGAAGAAAAGAACAAATCCACAGTTATAATTGGGTATTTCATATCCACTCTCTTGATATTGATAAAACTACCAGACATAAATTCAGTAAGGGTTAGAAGAACTGAATACCACCACAAAAACATTATATAATTGATATTTTTAGAGTATTTCATCCAACAAGAGCAGAATACAAATTCTTTTTAAGTGCCCTTTGGAACATTCACCAGGATAGACCACATCTGCATCATAAAGCATACTTTGACACATTTAAAAGAATTAAAATCCAGTTAGAGTGTATTTCTAACCATAATGGAATCAAACTAGAAATCAAACAACACATTTCCAAGTAGTCCACGGATAAAAGAGGAAGTCTCAAGGGAAGTTAAAAAATATACTAAACAGAATGAGGAGAGAACAAATCATAACTTTTGTGGCACACAGTGATAAAAGAAAAATGTATAGTACTGAATGCTTATATCAGAAAAAAAATCATCAATCAGCTAAGCTTCCATTTTAAGAAAGTGGGAAAATAATAGCTAATCAATGTGTATAAATTTTCAGTTAAGCAAGATAAACATTTCTAGAGGTCTCATATAAAATATTGTACCTGTAGTTAATCTGTAGTTAATACTGTACCTGTAGTTAATACTGTACCTGTAGTTAACAATACCATCTTGTACACTTTAGGTTTTGTAGAGGGTAAATCTTGTGATAAGTATTCTTATAATAAAAGAAAATAGAAAAATAAGAGCAAAATAAAACTAAAGCAAGCAAAATGGTAATAATGACAAAGGATTAAAAATCATTGAAACTGAAAACAAAACACAGTGGAAAAGTTGATCAAAATAAAAGGATCATGAAGAAATACTACAAATAGGTCTTCATACATAAATTTTACAGCTTAGATGAAATTGACCAATTTCAGTTCCTTGAAAAACACAAACCAAAATTCACTTAAGATGAAATATTATGAATAATCCTTTGAGTATTAAAGAATTTGAATTGTACTTAGAAAGTTTTTGTTGGAGTATAAAAGGTCCAGGCCCAGATGATTTTCTTGGTGAGGAAATAATACCAATTCACACACTGTTCCAGAAGACAGATGAGTAGGTAATTCTTCCCATCTCATTTTATGAGATGATCACGATCCTGATCCCAATACTCAAATGAAAACAGTACAAAAAAAGAAAACTGTGGACTGGTATCTTATGAACTTACATGTTAACTTGTTAACTTACATGTTAAAATCCTCCACAAAATATTGGTAGACCCAATCCAACCATATATAAATAAAATTATACACCATGACTAAGTAGGAGTTATCCCAGGTATGTAATGCTGCCTTAACACTCAAAAATAAATCAGTATAATCCACATCAGTGAGTTAAAGAATGAAAATCATACGATCATAACAGTTAATGTAAAAAAGAGCATTTGGTAGAATCTTATACCCATCCTTTAGAAAAATTCTCAGCAAGGTAGGAACAGACTAGTAATACCTGAACTTGATATAAAGCATATATAAAATGCAACAGCTAAACTTACACTTGCATTATGAAATACTGAATGCTTTCCTCCTAAGACTGAGAATAGGGTAATACTGTCAGCTCTCATCCCTTCTATTTAATAATGTATTGGATGTTACATCCAGGGCAGTAGGCAAAAAAGGAAACAAAAGGCCTAGAAATTAGAATGAAAAAATAAAACCTCCCCTATTTGCAGATTATATATATATCCTTGAATAGAAAATTCCAACCTATCTACAAAACATCTGTTATAACTAATAAGTAAATAGCAAGGTTGTAGGATACAAAGTCCACACACAAAAATTAATTAGATTCCTGTATACTAACAATGAATAACTAGAAACCAAAATTAAAAACACGGTACAATTTACAGATGCTTCAAAAGTAGTGAGTTGCCTGCACATAAATTTAGCAAAATATTTATAGGATCAGTATGGGAAAACTATAAAACACTGATATAGGATATCAAACAAGATATAAATAAATGGAGATACATGCTGTGTACTGTGTTCATGGATTGGAAGCCTCAGTAAAAATATCCATTCTCAAGTCTCCCTACAGGTATAATGGAATTCATGTAAAAATTCCAGCAGGATTTTTGTATAGCCACAGACTATATGATTCCAAGTTTATATTAAAAAGAAAAAAAACTGTAATCGTATATCAGTTTTGAAAAAGAAATTACTCACTTTGAAGTATTATATAACTATAGTAATCAAAACTGTTATTGGTGACTGGATAGACTCCGAGAGTCCAGACTGTTCCTTTATAGGTCTGGTTAGCTGATTTTTGACAGTGGAGAATGGATAGCCTTTCAAAAAATGGTTTTGGAGCAGTTGGATAGGCATATGGGAGACAGGGAAACTCGACCCAGACTTCACACCTTATGTAAAAATTGACTCAAAAATGGACCACAGATCTAAAGGTAAAACATAAAACTATAAGACTTTCATAAGAAAATATGACTTACGATCAGGTGAAGATTTTCTGAGATATAGGACTAAAGGTATAATCCAGAAAAAATTATTAAGTTTGACCTTATTAAAATTAAAAACCTGGTATGGTAAAGATCCTGTTAAGAGGATGGAAAGACAAGCCATAGACAGAGAAGAAATATTACAGGTCACCTATTCAACAAATTTGCATACAAAATGTGTTAGGAACACTCTAAATTCAGCAGTAGGAATACTAAAAATCCAAAAGCAAATGGACAAAGGGTGTGAGGAGCCATTTCACTGAAGACTATATATATATGGATAGTAAATATGCACATGAGGCTGTTCAGTATCATTACTGATTAGAAACCCATTCAGGAAATACAGATAACTTATTAGATATAGGTAATATATAACATAAATGTAGATAAAACACCTTGGTGGAATTAAAGACCTGAATGTGAGACCTGAAACCATAAAAATCCTAGAAAAGAATATAGGTAGTAATTTCTCTGACATTGACCACAGCAACTTCTTTCTAAATATGTCAACTGAGGCAAGGAAGAGAAGCAAAAATAAACTACTGGGACTGCATCAAAATAAAAAGCTTCTGCACAGTGAAGGAAACAACAAAACTAACTAAGGCAACTTATGGAATGGGAGAAGATGTTTGCAAATGATGCATCTGATAACGGGTTAGTATCCAAAATATATGAAGAACTTATAAAACTCAACACCCAGAAAACAAATAATCTAATTAAAAAATGGTCAGAAGACATGAAGAGAGATTTTTCCAAAGAAGACATCCAGATGGCCAACAGACACATGAAAAGATGCTCAACATCACTGATCATCAGAGAAATACAAATCAAAAACTACAATGAGCTATCACATCATACCTGTCAGAATGGCTAAGATCAACAACAAAAGAAACAACAGGTATTGGTGAGGATAAGGAGAAAAATGAGCACTCAGGCACTGTTGGGAATGCAAACTGGTGTGGCCACTGTAGAAAATAGGATGGAGATTCCTCAAAAAATTAAAAGTACAATTACCATAGGATCCAGTAATTCCACTACTGGGTATTTACCCACAGAATACAAAAACACTAGTTCAAAAAGACAGAGGCACCCCTATGTTTATTGCAGCATTATTTACAATGACTAAAATATGGAAGCAACTGAAGTGTCCATGGATAGATGAATAGAAAAAGGAGAAGTGATTATATATATATATATATATATATATATATATATCAAAATTTCCTTATTATGGCTGAATAATAAGGAAATTTTGCCATTTTCAACAACACAAATGGACCTAGAGGATGTGATGCTAAGTGAAATGTCAGAGAAAAACAAATCCCATATGATTTCACTCATGTGGAATTCAAGAAAAAACAAATGAGCAAAGGGGAAAGAAAGGTGACAAAGCAAGGAACAGACTCTTAACTCTAGAGAACAAACTAAACTGATGGTTACCAGAGGAGAGATGGGTTGGGGGATGGATGAAATAGTTAATGGGGATTAAAGAGTGCACGGGTCATGATGAGCCACAGGTGATTAAAATAAAAACTTTTTTAAAAAGAAGAAATATTTTGGAGGAATTCAAATTACATAGCTAACAGAATGGCCAAATCAAAAATACATAAGTGAAAAATAGTTTTAAAAAATGTAACCAATAAAGGATATCTCTTACACAGACATATGTGAGAGTGGGAGGTGCTTGAGTTGTAGAGTTTGCTAGAAGAAACAAATTATTTATAACCCAGAAGCAGTTCCATATATGCATATATGCATTCTTAATAAATTGCCTGAAGAGATATCAAATAGAAGGAGGTCTAAAGCACTAAGGATGCAATAATTTCACTAAATTTTCACCTCCGTGCCTTCTTTTATATTAGTGATTTTATTTTCTTTTCATTAAACTGAGCCTCCCAAATCCTATAAGATTTGGCCTTAAAAAACCTGACGGGCATTCACAGGTGAGAGTAGATAAGAAGTAATGGAAAGTCACTATGAATTCATTTGGTGGCAAAACACTTGGTAATAAGAAAGACTGCTGCTATTTGTCTCTGACAACCTTGTAAATATAAACCTTATACCAGAATATATTTATTATTTGTCTACCACATTATTTGAAAAAAAGGATGTGAAGTGACACTAATAATTGGTTTAGTACAAGATAAAACCTAGTAAGTTAGTTCATAGAGGCAGTATATTAGTGTTTAACTCTGTGGAGTGTGGATTCAGACTTCCTTGGTTTGAATACTAGCTCCTCCCACTTACTAGTTGCCACTTAACCTTTTTGTATCTCAGTGTTCTCATATGTTAAATGGGAATAATAGTAGTGCCTGCTACATAAAACTTTGTGAATATAATTTATTACATGTAAAGCATTTAGAAGAGTACCTGGCACATAAGTCCTCAGTAAGTTTTAGCTCTCATTACTAGCTCTGAATTGTGAATATTTCAAGAAGATACTGTATTCAGAATCTTCATTTGAAAATGAACTAAAATATTGTCTTTGCTTAAAGTACTCCTTCATTTGTTTTATTTTAGATGTAGTGAAAAGACCTTATAGGTACCAAAGAACCAATAAATATTACAAACTAAAAAAAGAAATTTGATGAAACACAAACATTGTGTTTCTTGGGGTGCCTGGGTGGTGCAGTCAGTTATGCTTCCAAGTCTTGGTTTCTGCTTAGGTCAAGATCTCTGGGTTGTGAGCTCAAGCCCTGAGTCAGTCTGCTTGAGATTCTCTCTCCCCTTCTGCCCCTCCTTGCCACATACTCTCTCTTTCTCTGAAATAAATAAATAAAATTCTAAAGAAAAAAAAGAAAAGTAAACATGTTTCTTGAATTACTTCTAATTTTTGAATTAAAAATAAATAAAATAATTTAAATTTTTTCTGAATTTTTTTCCTAAAATATGTAATAATTTTTTTCTAAAATCTGAATATTTTTTGTCGCTATGTGAACTTTAGAACAACTCATTTCCTATTATTCAAGATCTTAACTTAAGGCTATTGCATTATTGCAGACTTTCAAAATCTGTTCCTATTTTTTTAAAGATTTTATTTATTTATTTGACAAAGAGACACAGTTAGAGAGGGAACTACAAGCAGGGGGGATGGGAGAGGGAGAAGCAGGCTTCTCACCAAGCAGGGAGCCCCATGCAGGGCTCCATCCCAGGACCCTGGGATCATGACCTGAGCCAAAGGCAGACACTTAATGACTGAGCCTCCCAGGTGCCCCAGAATCTCTTCCTATTAATCACAATTTTCCTTTTCCCTTTATAGGTCACCATTTGCTGCTGTCACAGACTACTCAGTTACCAGGAATAACGTCATACAGCTCTGCTTGGAATTGACAACAATAGTGCAACAGGTATTAGCTGACAACCTTTCTTTCTGTTAATTTATTATCTATTTCATACTCTAACAATGCAAAGTATTCCTTTTTACCAATTGTTTATAAGATACTGGTTTGGGAGTTTCTTACTCTAAGACAAATGGTTCTAAATAAACCTATATATTATTTGAGAAACTATTCATGTAGCCCAATAAGCAAGCTTTTTATTTACCAGAAGATGTAAAAAAGTAAACTGAACCTCTAGAGAAATCACTATTAGATTGTAGGTCTGGTAGTCTCACGTTTTAGTGGGAAAGGTTGTACTTCCTTTCACAAAATGAAATCGCCCCATTTAGATAACAGTCTAAAACTTTTGCTCTAAGGCACTGTTCTTTATTACTACAACTATTAGTTTCAGTTATATATTGCACTTATGAGAAAATATACATAACAGCTTTTACCAATGATCTATTTACATGTCCTGGTTTTTTACTTTAAATATTATCCAACCCAGGGATCCCTAAATCAAATGCCTTCAGGAGTGCTGCAGCTAATATAAATGTTTGAATCAAGCCTAGAACAAGGTATGAAGAAACATTATAGTGGTAAATTGACTAGTACATATTTTACAATATTTAATTAAAGGTAATAATAAAACACATCTGTGATGTCTGCATAAGCCCCAGTGGCAGCCTGTTGCCACTGTGTTCTCAGGTCCCAGCATTTGTTAACCTATCCAGTGATGCAGAAAGAAAGCAGACGAGAAAATAAGATGATACAGAAGATTACTGGGGAAGCTGATGGTTTATTCTTCTACTCCCTGTCCTTTATTACCAGGGATAATTATAGGAAGAAGAGTAAGTTCATGACTTTTAATTGTGGAACACATTGGACATTCATCAGGATTCTATCATGGCAGTGAGAAAGCAACTCGTGGTTACTCAGAGACATGCGTGGAGATTGTGAACGTTTTTATGAGCTTCGAGATATATTAACAGTCTCACTGCATGTCTTTATATTTGATGGCAGTAAATTTAACTTCTGAATTTCAAAAATCTCAACTGGATAATGGGGAGAAGAGTGGCATTTTAGGACAAGGGTCAACAAACTTTTTCTAAAAGAATCAGATATTGAGGACTTAAGGTTTTATAGGCTGTGTAGTGCAGGCTATTAGGGTGTGTTGCAACTACTCAACTCTATTGTAGACCAAAAGGAGCCAGAGACAATGCGTGAATGGATGGGGGTGGTTAAGTGTCTGTAAAACATGTTTTGCAAAAAAAGGCTACAGGGTGAATTTGGCCCATGGGCTGTCTTTAGCTGACCTGTGTTCTAGGGCAGTGCTAGGCCAGGGTGGTCTGCAGATGAGCAGCATTATGATCACATGAAAACCTGTTAGACATTCAGATACTTGGCATACATCCGAAATGTACTGTGGGAAGTTCCCAGGAATCTGCATGTTTGCTATTTTTTCAGGTGATTCTGGTTCTCTTACATTGTTCTAGGGCCCAGGAGTAAAAGCAATAATATAATCTATGGGTTATTTTTCTTTTTTTTTTAAGATTTTATTTATTCATTTGACAGCGAGAGAGATCACAAGTAGGTGGGGGGGGGGGAAGCAGGCTCTCCGCCGAGCAGAGAGCCCGACATGGGGCTCGATCCCAGGACCCTGAGACCATGACCCAAGCCGAAGCCAGAGGCTTAACCCACTGAGCCACCCAGGTGCCCCTGGGTTATTTTTCTTATAGTTCTTTATTATCAATTATACTTCTTAAAAATGTATTTTCTACAACTCTTTCTTTTAAAGGCATTAAACTAAACCAAAGATTTGAGGTATAGGTAACAGATTATTAGAAATTCTCTCTGATTTAGGGATATATATTACATAGTATTTGTATGATAGTCTTGAATAGCCTTTTTTTTTTTATTTGACAGACAGAGATCACAAGTAGGCAGAGAGGCAGGCAGAGAGAGAGGAGGAAGCAGGCTGTCCGCAGAGCAGAGAGCCCGATGCGGGGCCCGATCCCACGACCCTGGGATCATGACCCGAGCCGAAGGCAGCGGCTTTAACCCACTGAGCCACCCAGGTGCCCCTTGCATAGCCTTTTAATATAGGTATGTGCTCAGTAGCAATCTGTATTAAGCAATTCTAATAAAACAAGAATTACTAAGTGCTCCATATCTAGATCTGTGATAACTGTATTATATTTGTTATGTAAGCTTTTTATTTATACATGAGACCAAAAACAATTGATATAAGGTAGAATTAAGTGTGAGGATTAAAAACATATTTTTTAACTTTTTATACATGAGAAGCTCCTCTATTTATTGTCAGTTCTATGAGAATGTAATCCATCTGATATCAGCTTGTAAGATAACTTCATTTCTAAGCATAATTATGACAGAAAGTGTTTTCAGTTCTTTCCTCTCCTCCAAACATCTGGACCTGAATACCCTATTTAAAGTTTGCTTTTGAGTAATTAGACAACTCTCTGTTGCTTTATAAACCAAGAGTGCAAGTCTAAATGGCAATTATGTTGTTTTCTTGACAAAGAGTACTCAGGTGTATTCATTTTCGCTTGATTAATACAGAATGTTTTTCCATATCAAAAGGAGATCAACAAAGTGATCTTTAAAAAAAATTAGCTTTAGTTAAGTATAGAGTGAGGTCATAAATGGAGAGTTTTCTCTCTTTAGGACTTACAGGTGCCAGAGCATACCTTTTCTAACCTTCAAATGTTACATTGAGAAGAAGGACTGAAATGATTTTCAATGAATTAAGATCTTCTGTAGAGAGATTGTCCAGTGGTGAAAGTGTGGTTTATGTCAGATATGACCAACCAACTCCTACCCAGTCTGCTATTTTAAGAATCTACTATCCAGGTGACAAGTGGTTCAGCTTTTGTGTCCAGAATGTATGAATATCTTCTATTGACAACTACTTCATGATAAACATATGCCATTCTGATACTGCCCTCAGAGGATGTTTATGCTCTCAGCAGGACCTCTAACAGCTGCACTGTGTGGCCTGACATTCTCCTTAGGAATCTGCTTCAAGGCATTAATGGGTTTAAGTCTTTCTCTTTACAGGTCAGGAAACATTAGGTAGGGTAGAGAGAGATGTTTTCACAAGTTGAACCGTGTGTACATTCTGACTTGACCACATACAGAATTACTGAAAATACTCCAAATAATTGAAATACTCCAAATATGCTCAGACATAGAAGGACCTTCTGTACTCTCCACCCACTGTACACTCTGTTTTAAAGAAGATGGCTTGCCCTTCATAGGACATGTTGCTCTAACACTACCTGTTTCTGTTTTTTGAAGTTCAGCAGCTTGTAATATGTCACAGTTCCTTCTAACTCACTCTCATTTTCCCATCACATGTCCTGTTCCATGTGTCACCTTTAAGATGCTTCTGAACAAAAACCTCTGTACCCAGCTGGTTTTGGTTCTTGCCTTGCCATCCCAACATACACCTGAGCAGATATCTTAAATCATCTACTTTAACTAGGTCTTCTCTGTTGTACCTTTTTAAAAAAGATTTTATTTATTTGAGAGAGAGAGCGCGCATGCACAGGGGCAGACTCCCCACAGAGCAGGGAGCCAGACTCAGGACTTGATCCCAGGACCTTGGGACCATGACTTGAGCCAAAGGCAGATGCTTAACTGACTGAGCCATTCAGGTGCCCCTATTCTGTGGTACCTTAAAGAAAATGTTAAGATACCAATTTCCCTTAACAAAATATATTTTCATGACATCCTGATTTAATTTACTTATAAGTATAGAATCTATCATTGTCATATGGTCATCCTAAAGCCCAGCTTTAATTTTGTTATTTTTAGCAATTTTCTTCTGATTTCCAAATTGATTAGAACTCTTGTCTTTGGAATTCATGGGGATTCCAAGCCCTACCATAATTTCAGTTTTATCTTCCAGTACTCCCATCTATATATATATATTTTTTAAGATTTTATTTATTTATTTGACAGACGGAGATCACAAGTAGGCAGAGAGGCAGGCAGAGAGAGAGGAAGGGAAGCAGGCTCCCTTCCTGCTGAGCAGAGAGCCTGATACAGGGCTCGATCCCAGGACCCTGGGATTATGACCAGAGTCGAAGGCAGAGACTTTGACCTACCGAGCCACCCAGGCACCCCTCCCATATATTTTAATCATAGTCTAGTTCATGTAGATGAGTTATGGTGTAAAATAGATTTTGTCGTCTCATCTTTCTAAGGTGTGGGGTCTCCTCAGAACATGCTCCATATATTTTCTTATCTCAGCCTGGTAGAATTATATTCTATTCTTTAAAGCCTCTAGGAAGTGCCTTATTCATGAAACTGTTACTATTTGTACCTTCTTCCTCCTTAGACCATTTATATGTAATGTTACTATTTATTTGGTTGGGATCAAATATACTACCTCACTGTTTGTTTTCTATGTTTCCCATCTGTTCTTTGTTCTTTATTTTTTCTGTGTATGTTTTTATTAATTATTTTTTGTTACTATATTTTGTCTTCTTTGTTGACTTATTAGCTATAATTCTTTGTTGTGTGGGCAAATGTAGAAATCCCTTGATCTTACTTTACATAGCATTTCATATCTCACCTATGGCAGTTATATTCTGCTATGAATAATAATTGTCTGACTTCTGTTAGATTATGAACTCCTTGAAGACAAGAATGTTGTCTTGTTCATTTTCATATATAGTAGGTGCCAATTGACCTGAGACCCAGTTATCCCCTGTGGCTAGCACATGCTCATTTGTACTCTTCCAAGAAAAAGTTGGAATTAAATGCTTGAATTGTTACTCATTTTATTTCATCTACTGTAGTTCTATCTCTGCTAGTTATATAAAGAACCCCAGAGATATACAGAGATAGCCATCACTTTACATCTTAGTTTATTCATGAGTTAAAATAAGAGAATAGACCCTCATGACCACTTTCCAATGCTAGAATGAAAGTGAAAAAAACTTCTGAAACACTATGCAAATATAGAATACTAACAGGACATGTCTTTTAGAGGAAACCTAATTATAAGCATGATATATTAGTGTTTATAAATCATCTCTTAAATAATCTATTATTTTTCTACTGTTACATGATGTCATATCTTTGGTACTGGGTTTTTCTGGGCTCTTTGTCTGTTGCTGCCTATCATAACAATAGGAATGAGGTTGATGGATAAAATAATGAAATAAAATAGGTGTTTATTGGGATGCTTGGGTGGCTCAGTTGGTTAAGCATCTGCCTCCCGCTCAGGTCATGACCCCAGGGTCCTAGAATCAAGTCCACATCCGGCTCCCTTCTCAGCAGGAAGTGTGCTTCTCCCTCTCCTCCCCACTGGTGCTCTCTGTTGTTATCTTTGTCTCTGTCTCTGTCTCTGTCTCTCTCTCTCTCTCTCTCTCAAATAAATAAATAAAATATTTTTTAAAAATAGGTGTTGTTTCCTGATAATGAAATTATGAGGGGTTTTCATTTAGACTACTTTCCTTTATTTTCTGTATTTTCTTTTGTCTTAATTATCTTTATTAACATGTAATATATTATTTGCCCCAGAGGTACAGGTCTGTGAATCATCAGTCTTACACACTTCACAGCACTCACCATAGCACATACCCTCCTCAGTGTCCATAATGCAACCATCCTCTCCATACCCTCTATTTTCTGTATTTTCTAAGATGAATTTGAGCTGTGAGAAAAAAATGAATGCTATATACATTAAAGTAATACTTCAGTAGAAGAGCACAGCATAGACAATTACTTACTATATTTTTTTAGATTTTTATTTGTTTATTTATTTGACACACAGAGAGAGAGAGAGGGAACACAAGCAGGGGTAGTAGGAGAGAGAGATGCAAGATTCCCACCGAGCAGGGAGCCCAACGTGGGCCAATCCGAGCACACTGGCATCATGACCTGAGACAAAGGCAGACACTTAATGACTGAGCCACCCAGATGCCCCTATTTACTATATTTTAAAATAAATGATGCAGTTTACAGTCAGTGTCCATCTAATGGTCTCATTCAGCCATTGTATACACACTAATCACTGCATTCACTTGGAATTATACGCAGTATCAGAAGACAGGAATTAAACTTAAGCTACCAGTAAAAGAGGCCAATTGGAATAAGCAAAGTGTAGATTAAAAAAAAATATCTAGGGCATGCATTTATTACCAGGCTTTCAAGAAATCTCATCTGAACAGTTATGATGATAGTTATGCTTTGAAATATGCTGTACTTCAAATTATTTTTCACTCAACTTTAATTATTTTTATTCCCTTTGCAGCAAGAGGAGATGATCAATATCTAAAAATAAACTGTCACAAATAGCTTTTTTTCCCTTCTTAACACAAAGGGGTGGTACTATGAAGTAAGTGGAAAGTGCCTCTTGATACCGGCTACCTATATTTAAAGTGGTGCTAACATTAGAGGAGAAAGAGGCTATAAATTTCTTTTAACAAGCTCTGTTTGGAGGAATTGACTTAATCTACTATACTTGTTTTAATTATTTACAGTTGTGATGAGTTTAGATAATTATATTTAAAGTCTTTTAAAGAGAGCCCTCCCTCAACACTTTCCTTTCCACATAAGGTTGGTTGTAATAACACATTTGAACAAAGGGGGAAACTAGTTTTAAAATCGTAAATGGGAAGAATTCTCAGAGAACCTAAGCTTCATTTAGAACACTGTCAGAAACAGAATCGGGAAAATGAGACAGGTATCATGCACTTACTTATTTATTTGAGAGAGAAAGAGAGTGAGTGAGAGAAAGAGAGAGGCCAAGCACAAGTCACAAGGGTGGAGGGAGGCAGAGAGACTCCTCACTGAGCAGTCCCCAAGGCACATGACTCAATCCCAGGACCCCAGGATCATGACCTGAACCAAAGGCGGATTCTTAACTGACTGAGCCACCCAGGTGCTCCAGCACCCATGTACTTCTTGTCAGTATTGAAATAATTTCTATGATGCCTGCCCTCACGGGTAGCAGCCCAATCTAAAGTTATTCTATGGGGCCATTTTTATATTTTCCACTTCAAACACAAAAATGATTAGATTGTCGCTAGTTAAGAAATGGACACAAAATATCAGTTTGTAAGGTGGAATTCAGAATACTTGAAGCAAAGGATCAACGGTAGGGATTATGAATATTGGGAGACCTGAGGCTTAGCCCTATTGCTCTATAACAGACCGTGTGCATTTGCTTGTGCCATCTATAAACAGAAGTAATTCTGTTGTGAGAATCCAATTAGACTAAAAATGGCTCACAAATGTGACGTAAAGTAAAAAACAAAAGGAAAGTAATATTTATAGAATGGGTGAGAAATAGAGACTTGATAAAAGGAATTAGAATAACAACTTTGTTTTAAATAGTGAATATACAGATTTTTTTTTCTCCATTTGATGTTCGTTTTCTTTAGCTGCATCTACAGTGAAGTCTGATTACATGCTGAGAGAAAAAATTTAACAGGTTGTGAAGCACTGTAGATCAGATTTTGAAATGTTGTATACCAGGTTCTGGTAATTTACTTTTACCTGAAATGTCTCCTCTAAATTGTGTATATTAAAATGTCTTGCTGTTTTCTTATGGGCTTGCTCATATTTTCAACCTTTTAAGATCCATTTTCTCAGTCTTTGGATATCACGTTTTTTGAGTAGTGTTTGAAACATTACTTTAGCTTACCATTCCCAGGTGAAAGTTGGCTAAAAAAGAGAAAAGATCAGTAGTCTTTCACATGAGATTGTTTAAATTAATTTTTGAATGCAAAGAAAAAGGAAATTCTAGAAACCTTTCTTAAAACTTCTTATTCTAAGTGTGTAATTGTTACCGACTGCTTGGTCAACACTTTCCTTCTCCATCCTTCAAAATTTAAAGAAATAGCATGTACTGTTCAAAAAAATCTTAACCGAATCATCATCAAGAACTGAAATTTCATTTAGATGTTGAGTTCTTATGATCTTTGCTTGCATTCATTTCGTTGATGTTTTATGCCATCAATATAAAGGTTTATATATAGAACATCTTGTAGTATAATTTTTTCTACATCTTTAAAAATTACAGAAGTAATATATGCTTTATAGAAAAATTTGAAGTTTTGAAAAGAAAAAAAACATTGCTTGTAATCCTTCTACTCAAAGAAATTTCTTGTCATCATTTTACTTTATTTCATATTTAGTTTTATGCCATTTTTTTATTTTACCACATCATTCATATTAGGACTTATTAAAAATTCCAGTGTAATTAATATACAGTGTTACATTATTTTCAGATGTACAATATAATAATCAACAATTCTATATTTTACTCAGTGTTCATCATGCTGACTATACTCTTACTCCCCATCACTTATTTTACCCATTCCCCCCATCCATCTCCCCCTGGTAACCACCAGTTTGTTCTCTGTTTGTCTGTTTGTATCCCTTTTTTGTGTTCATTTTGTTTTCTTAAATTCCATGTATCAGTGAAATAATATGGTATTTGTCTTTCTCTGAATGACTCATTTCACTTAGCATTATACCCTCTAGATTTATTCATGTTGTTGCAAATGGCAAAATTTCAGCCATATTTATGGCTGAGTAATATTGCATTGTGTGTGTGTTTATCCATTCATCTATCAATGGACCATTGGTCTGCTTCTATATTTTGGCTCTTGTAAACATAGGGTTACATATATCTTTTTGAATTAGCTTTTTTGTATTCTTTAAGACTTTGGTTTTTTTTAAAGTTTATAAAATGACAATATTCATTAATCTTTTAAAATACAGTAAACTAGGGACACCTGGGTGGTTCAGTGGGTTAAGGCCTCTGCTTTCGGCTCTGCTTTTCGGCTCAAGTCGGCTCAAGTCAGTGGGTTAAGGCCTCTGCTTTCGGCTCAAGTCAGTCCCAAGGTCCTGGGATCCAGCCCCACATCCGGCTCTCTGCTCAGCGAGAAGCCTGCTTCTCTTCCTCTCTCTCTCTCTCTCTCTCTCTCTCTCTGCCTGCCTCTCTGACTACTTGTGATCTCTGTCTGTTAAAATGAATAAAATAAAAATCTAAAAAAAAATACAGTAAACTAGGGGTGCCTGGGTGGCTCAGTGGGTTAAAGCCTCTGCCTTTGGCTCAGGTCATGATCTCAGGGTCCTGGGATCGAGCCCCGCATGGGGTTCTCTGCTCAGCAGGGAGCCTGCTTCCTGCTTCCCTTCCTCTCTCTCTGCTTGCCTCTCTGCCTACTTGTGATCTCTGTCTGTCAAATGAATAAAATAAATAAATAAATAAATAAATAAATAAATAAATAAATAAAATACAGTAAACTATAAAAAATATTTACAGACATCCCAACTTAAGCACCAGAAAAACCTGTGCCATTGCTTTGAGCTTTCCTACAATAAATATCTATTTAAATTGTGAGTCTGACTTTTTTGCAATTCATTTGTTCCATTTTATTCTACATTTACTCATCAGATGTATTTTATTTCTTTTATTTTTTAAACTTGTTATTTTTATTATTTTTAAAATTGAAGTACAACTGACAAAATATCATATTAGTTTCAAGTATACAACATAGTGATTTGGTGTTTCTATACATGATGAAATGAATCGCACAGTAAGTCTAGTTGCTATCTGTCATCATTCAGTTTTTTTTTTAAGATTTTATTTATTTATTTGACAGACAGAGATCACACAAGCAGGCAGAGAGGGGAGGGGAGAAGCAGGCTCCCTGCCAAGCAGAGAGCCCGATGCGGGACTCAATCCCAGGACCCTGGGATCATGACCCAAGCCGAAGGCAGCGGCTTAACCCACTGAGCCACCCAGGCGTCCCACCATTCAAAGTTATTACAGTATTATTGACTATATTTCCTATGCTGTAAATTATATCCCCGTGACTTACTTTTTTTTTTGATAACTGCAAGTTTGTACCTCTTAATCCCCTTTACTTACTTTGCTTGTCTTCTTGACTTCTTTGCCCTCTGGTAACCCGCAGTTTGTTTCTTCCGTCTACGAGTCTGTTTCTGTTTTGTTTTGTTTCTTTGCTTGCTTGCTTGCTTTTTTAGATTCCAGAGGTAAGAGAAATCATACAGGATTTGTCTTTCTCTCGCTGACTTATTTCACTTAGCATAATGCCCCCTAGGTCAATCCATCTTGTTGCACATGACAAGATTTCATTCTTTTTTGTGGCTGAGTAGTACTCCATTGTATATATATACAGCATCTTTATCTACTCTATGGATAGACACTTAGTTTGCTTCCTTATCTTAGCTATTATAAGTAATGCTGCAATGAACGTGTATCTCTTTGAACTGGTATTACCATTTTCTTTGGATAAATACCCAGAAGAAGTAGAATTGCTAGGTCATATGGTAATTCTTTTTGTAATTTTTTGAGGAACCTCTATAGTGTTTTCTATAGTGGTGACACCTGTTTACATTCCCACCAAAGGTGAGAATATCCTTACCAACACTTGTTACTTTTTGTCTTCTTGATAATAGCCAATCTGACCGGTGTTATTTTATTTTTCAATCTTTATTCAAGAAAATGGAAAAAATATTCTTCAAAAATCAATATTGAAAGTGTTTATTTCTGATGGACAACTCAGTCTACATTATGTATATGTGTTTTCTAATCACTTTTCTTACCTTTACACTATCTTAAATACAACAATTTATAGTGAAAGTAAATTGTTTACAAAGTATTTTATAAATATGCATTTTTAAATAAAAATATAAATGAACATATTGAGTGTATTGCCCTTTTTAAAATGTATTCCTACTTGAATCTAATCTATTTTAAGCCAGTTGTTATTTACTCAAGATAAATACTTAAGAAGAAAGAAGAGCTTTTTTAGGACTTATTGAATTGGTATTTGTGGTTTAAATTCTTAGAACATATATTTGTGAATACTAAAAAACATAAAAATTAAAAATAAAAATTGCAGAATTTTGTAAAAATAAATAGCCTAGAAGTGATTTTTAAAATTTCATTAAGGATTGGGGTGCCTGGCTGGCTCAGTTGGTTAAGCATCTGCCTTTGGCTCAGTTCATGATCCCAGGGTCTGGGGATCAAGCCCCACAATGGGCTCCCTGCTCATCGGGAGCCCACTTCTCGCTTTCCTCCTCACTCGTGATCTCTCATTATCTCCCTATAAAATCTTTAAAAATAGTAAATAATTTTATTAAAAATTTATGGAAGGTGTTCTCGCTTCAGCAGCACATATACTAAAAAAAAAGTTTACGGAAGGAAATTTGGCCTATAAATTTTCTGACAATAGCTATTATATTTTGTTTCATTATACCTTATCTGTATGAATAGTACCTGCTTTACCTTCTTGATGGACATTTTTATTTTATTTTATTTTATTTTATTTTATTTACTTATTTATTTTTTAAGAAAAACACTCACCCAGTGTGGAGCCCAACATGAGTCTTGAACTCACAATGCTGAGATCAAGACCTGGGCTGAGATCAAGAGTTGGACACTTAACCAACCAAGCCACCCAGGTACCCCTTGGTTGACATTTTATATCATTTAGTCTTATATTTTATGGCAAAATAGTGTAGTGACCTTTGATATAAAGTATAGCTGAGTTCATTATCTTAGCTCTGCTTTTTGATACCGTGTATGAACTTTAACAAATTGTTTCACATTTCTGATACATTTTGTTTTATTTGTAAAAATGGGTCATGTCTTGTTGGATTATTGTAGGGTTGTTGTGAATAATGGAAATTGATCTAGCCCATAATCTGGCATTCAGTGGGTGCTTAATAAATGACCATTTTAATTATCTTATATAGCAAAAGAGCCCTTAGAAACTGAACTCACGTAGTTTTTACTCTGTAAAAATTAGAAAGAGTGATGCTCTGATAACTTTCAGTATTGCATACCAGTGAAGAAAGACCTATTTATAGAATGAATGCTTTCTTTAAAAGGACTTTGATTTAATTTAGGATGCTCTTTAGATTTTAATGCAAACTGATGACTGTGCTTCATACTCTGGAAGATATTTTGATGTAATACAGGAGCAAATTTTCCTCACCTGTGAACTTGTCATCCCATCCACATATTCACAATACCTAGAGTTGAAAATGAAGAACTCAAAACATATAAAAGCACAATGCCTGTGTATAATACTCAGTCCTACATAATGTGTGTTGTAAAAGGGATATTAAGATTTAAGTAGTAAATCTATGTGAAGTTTTAAAGTGGGGATATAAATTATAGTGGGGTAGGCATGGTATATATTATACGGTTCATGTAGTCACTATTAAAACCTATAAAAGCCCAGCCAGGATAGCCTCTCATTCATCTCAGATACAACTTTAAATACTATTTTTGCTATATTAGGGTTAGTGTTTAAACCTTCCTGAATCAGACATTCTAGGTGACCTGAAAATTAGACTGGGGCTCTTGAGACTGAAACTGGGGCATTTCAGACAGAAAACCAGGACAAGTTTTATATGTAAATTTTAAACAGTATGGATTGTATTACTTAGCATACTTGTTGATGGAAACATTAAAGGTGATTCTGGTGTCCTTACTTTGTATTTAAACAAACAGTATATTTAGTTCAGTGTAATTATACTTAATCCTTTGTTTTCTTCAGCTGTTTTACTTGATCATGAAGTAGCAAAAACAGTATTTTTTAAGATTTTTTAAATTTATTTATTTGACAGACCAAGATCACAAGTAGGCAGAGAGGCAGGCAGAGAGAGAGGAGGAAACAGGCTCCCCGCTAAGCAGAGAGCCCAATGGGGGGCTGGATCCCAGGACCCTGGGATCATGACCTGAGCCGAAGGCAGAGGCTTCAACCCACTGAGCCACCTAGGCGCCCCACAAAACCAGTATTTTTTAAAACTTCTCTATATAGTCCTTATATAGTGAATCAGATGTTAGATCTAAAACTATTAGGCATAATACCCAGATAAATTGAGGACTTTTATTCTAAAGACAAATGTAAAGCTAAAAATGTATAGAACTTTCAAAACTGAGATTATATTATATATGTATGCCTGTATCTTTTTAAAAGGCCTAGAATACAGTCTTATAACCAACATAAATATAAACACACATAGAGAAATCCTCATTCTTGATATAAAATATTTATTGGCAGCTGTAAATTTTCTGAAAGCCCAGGATGAAAAGGTAAATAAGAGTGATAAGATTACTGCATGCTAAGACTTTAGGAAAGCACTATTTAGAACACTGGGACATTATCACTTAATATCCTTCCAGCTTTCTGACACTGGCCTGACTTATGAAAAAACTTTGAAAAATTACATATATTATGTGAAAATGAATGCTGAAATAGATTATTTTCATAGCTTTATCTTTTTGAAAACCTAGACTATATTATATTATATATGAGCATCCTGTCAAACACTTTTAAAGATGTAGACAGCATCACCATCAGCAGTAACAGAAGAACTGGAGGTATGGTGTACTATACTTGCCCAATTCTTTTACATGGCAAGTGGCAGGATACTGTTTGTTGGACTTCTGTTTTCTTCCACGCATTATATTTTAAAATGTATGTAATACTTTATATATATGCAAGAGAATGCATGTCATATATATGTTATGGGGCATAACAGTCAACCAAATACTCGTGAATGTGTCATCTAATAAGTAGAACATTACCAGTATTGTTTTAGTTACATTGTGCTCCTCCCCTATCTCATTACTCCCACCTCTTCTCAGGGTGTTTATTGGTTTTTTCCCCTTAAAATAATTTTTTTAAGATTTTATTCATTCATTTATTTTAGACAGAGAGAGAGAGTGCAGGGGAGGGGGAGGAGCTAAGGGAGAGGGACAAGCAGACACTGCACTGAGCATGAACCAGGGCTCAGGGCTCAGTCTCCCAACCCAGAGGTCATGACCTTAGCTGAAATCAAGAGTTGGAGGCTTAGCCAACTGTACCATGAGGCACCCCTCTTTAAAATAGTTTTATATACTTTTATAAACATACCATTTAGTTATGGTTGTCTTTGAGCTTTGTAAAAATGGTATCACTGTGCATATTACTTTTTTCACTTGATTTGTGTTTCTGAATTCATTCATGTTTTGTCCATTCATGTAGTTCATTCACTTCATATAATACTTAATTGTGTATCTACTCCATATTTATTCATTTTCCTGACCATGGACATCTGGATACATGGCTACTTTTAAATATATTACATGGAAGGGTAATTGGACATGCACATCTTTATAATTGTACTATATCCTGTTCTGAAAGTTTTATTGCTTATTTATGTAATGTACTTTCATTGTCTTCCTACTCTCTGAATTACAATATGTTTGCTGTCTTATGATGTATTTCATCTTTCAAGAGGCTATTAAAATCTTCTCACAAAGACCCTAACAAGATAGAACTTTTACCATTGTTGCTATGTTATGTGCATGGAAGCAGATATAGAAAGATGGGTTATGGACGCCTGGGTGGCTCAGTGGGTTAAAGCCTCTGCCTTCGGCTCAGATCATGATCCCAGGGTCCTGGGATCAAGCCCTGCATTGGGGCTCTCAGCTCAGCAGGGAGCCTGCTTCCTCCTCTCTCTCTCTGCCTGCTTCTCTGCCTACTTGTGATCTCGGTCTGCCAAATAAATAAATTAAAAAAAAAAGATGGGTTACATGATTCTTATCCCTACAGGTGATAAAATAAACTTCAGGAGAGAGTCCCTGATATGTTACCATTTGTCTTATATCATGATGATTCTTTTTAAAGATAAAATCAAAAGTAATACCAATCCATTTAAGAAAAGATTTGCTGTGGGAGACTTGGTGAAAGCAGGTATCAGCCTCATGCATTTCTGTGTTTCTGGTGCCTAGCAAACAAATGTTTGTTGAAAGAATGAAAGGACTCATTTTCCCTTAAGATTCCCCCCCAAAAAAGGACTACAGATTGTAGGTTTAGCTGCTATAACTCACTGTGATGCTGATGAAGACCTAAAGAGAATTAAGCGTGGAAAAAAAAAAAAAACCAAAACAATTCTTTTCAAAGTTGATGAAATCCAGGTCTATTGTCATTATTACAAATACACAATTAGTCCTTAAAAAAATTTTTTTTAAAGATTTTATTTATTTATTTGTTAGAGAGAGAGAGAGTGAGCACAGGCAGACAGAATGGCAGGCAGAGGCAGAGGCAGAGGGAGAAGCAGGCTCCCCGCCGAGCAAGGAGCCCGATGTGGGACTCAATCCCAGGACGCTGGGATCATGACCTGAGCCGAAGGCAGCTGCTTAACCAACTGAGCCACCCAGGCGTCCCTAGTCCTTAAAATTTTAAGGCTGCTTCTTCCTATCCTTTCTTCTACTAACCCTTGCAACTTCAGGAAGATGCGTGGGGGAGGCGGGAAACAGTGGTGATGGTACCAGTCTCCTCCATGAAACAGGTAATGAGCTAGTGAATTAGGGAAGGGAGAGAAGATGAGAGGAAAGAAGAGGGGAGGGTAGGAGAGGTTCCTGTGGAGAAGACCAGAGTCTAGGAGGAAAGGGCTAGTTTGGGAGCTAGAAAAGGTTACCATTACTGTCCAGTCTGCTCAGCCTTCCCAAATAAACCCATGTGTGCCTTTCTGAGTATCATTTGGAATGCTTTTGTAGCTTTAAAATTCCAGTTTTGATTTTATACCAAATTTGGAAACCTGAGCTGTAGAGGAATATAGAATATAATGTTGAGACTATGTAGTGCCAGAGTAGGAGTTATAAAAGTACCTAAGCAGGAAAAATCAAAAGGTTTGATTACATACTTTTTTTAAAAGATTTTATTTATTTGATAGAGATCACAAGTAGGCAGAGAGGCAGAGAGAGAGAGGAGGAAGCAGGCTGTCGCAGAGCAGAGAGCCCAATGCGGGGCTCGATCCCACGACCCTGGGACCATGACCCGAGCCGAAGGCAGCGGCTTTAACCCACTGAGCCACCCAGGCACCCCTTGATTACATACTTTTATTTGTCCTGGTTCTGTAACTATTTCATGTATCTTGCTACAGTTTAAGTGCCATCCCCAAAGGCATTTACAGATGCCTTTTAAAATGTCTACAGTTGTGCTATTCAGCAGTTACTAATAATATAACTGTTAATTTCCATTTTAATGTTTCACTGTCTTCCACAGGCCTCCTTACCCTACAAAATATCTCACTAGGCTTTCTGTTTCTTCACATTTACACTGTCTACAGAAATATTTTCCTGCTTTCTCTCCCAACTGAACTGTGTTTTAGAATTGAAGTATACTGCCCTGGGCTCTTCTGTTCAGTTTTGTACCCCTCCCTCAAACACTATCTAGATGAACCCTATTCCTTATGACATTTAAAAATTATTGGAAGAACAAAATGTCTATACAAAGTTTAATGGTCAGGGAATAATAACACTGCTATTTTGAGGTTGGCCAAGTGCTTTTACAATATGTTATCAGAATCATATTTTTTTCCTCACAATAACCCAGTGAAGTAGGTAGACCAGATGTCATTATTTCAATTTTGTAAGTGAGTTAATGGAATTTCAGAGAGGGAAAATGACACAATAAGTGACATGGCCAGAACTTAGATCTATGCTTTGACATTGTAATACTTTCTGCTCATTTCTCCTCATGTTTGGCTTTTCCTTAGAATGAATCGAGGAGCTTTTTAAAAACACTGATATCTGTGCCCCATGAGACTTATTAAATTAGACTCTTTATGGTCAGGCTTGGCATGAGTAATTTTTATTGTTGTTTTTGTTTTTGTTTTTTTAAGATTTTTTTTTATTTGACAGACAGCACTAGTAGGCAGAGAGCTAGGCAGAGAGAGAGGGAGAAGCAGGCTCCCCACCGAAGCAAAGAGCCCAATGAGGGACTCCATCCAAGGACCCCGGGACCACGACCTGAGCTGAAGGCAGTGGCTTAACCCACTGAGCCACCCAGGCGCCCCATGAGTAGTTTTTAAATGATGCCTCCAGGGGCACCTGGGTGGCTCAGTGGGTTAAAACCTCTGCCTTAAGCTCAGGTCATGATCTCAGGTCCTGGGATTGAGCCCCGCATCAGGCTCTCTGCCCAGTGGGGAGCCTGCTTCCTCCTCTCTCTCTCTGCCTGCCTCTCTGCCTACTTGTGATCTCTGTCTGTCAAATAAATAAATAAAATCTTTAAAAAAATAAATGATGCCTCCATTGATTCTAACATGGAGCCAGAGTTGATAACCACTGTGCTCATAGTTAACTGGTTTAGAATGAGAGGAGTATGAGGTGAGAAGAAAATGTATGGGTTCAAGAATAGTGTTTTCTCAAAGCCTGTTTCATGGTCTATAATTCACCTGGGGAAGCTTGTTAAGAGACAAATACCCCAAACTCTACCATAGGTTGAATGACTGAGAACTATGGATCAGTAGGTTCAACTATTTATAGGTGATATTAACCCAGAGGTGACACATTTATAAAGGAGGCTAGTTAAACATGTTCTTAAGACATCAAACATAAGATATTAATGAAAATGGTCATTGTGTATTTATAATAAGGGAGAAATCAGTGTTAGAAACTAATGTGCTGGGAACTAGGATTAATAAAATAAGAAGAAATAATAACATTTTCAGCATGTTATAAATCCTTATGTCCTACATAGATTATCATTAAATCATTACATATTTTCATACTTATAAAAGATTAAAGCATACCAAAAAAATATAGGGAACTACTAGTTACAGGCCCCAATTTTCTAAGGCATTTGTCTCTACTGACAAAGTAGTTTTTAATAATCCAGTTCCTTTGGGTTGGGTCAGAATGACAACCAACATCAGACAGGTAATTCAGATGAAATTAAGCCTAACACAAGTGAAATAATGGACTGAGATTATACTTGATATTGGCATGTTGAAGAACTGGTCAGAATTAAGTAATTAGGACAAGTGAGCATAGATAAGACTAAGAAAATGAGACAAAAATGATATACAAACACAAGATGGTGAAAGGCTAGATCTTAATGAAGTAAAGAATGTAATCTGAGGCTGACTGCAAATTGCAGTGTGTAAGGAAAGACATAGCATCTCTGAAAAGTAGTACATTTCCTGAAATGAAGTACAGCTTGTAAAATTTATAAAATGGGGGCACCTGTCTGGCTCAAGTCAGTAGAGCATGTGACTTTTGATCTCAGGGTTGTAAGTTCAAGCCCCCTATTGAGTGTAGAGCTTACATTAAAAAAAATCATGGAATAGTTATTGCATTAAACTCTGCATTGGTTAGGTCTTCATTTTCATATGTGTTCTAGCTTTACCCCTTCTATCTGGTGGAAGATTGTATCAGTCGAGTTAAGCTAGATTATGCTGCAGTAATAAACAACCCAGAAATATTTGTGCTTTTAATATCACTCATGTCCAGTGCTCATGCTTCATATCCAGCCTGGATTACTATAGCTCTACTCCGCATCCTCCTCACTTCAAAGCCCGGAGTAGCCTCTTGTTGAACATTGCTGGTCATCACAGCAGAGAGGAAAGAGCATGGTCTAACTATGAACTAGTTCTTAATGTTTCTACAAATGGGACAAGCACATCTGCCCACATTTCATTGGACAAAGTAAGTCATACAGCAATGGCTGACTTCAGTAGCTACAGGAAGTTTAATATTTTCTTTAAAAAAAGGGAACTTAGATTTAAAAAGCATAATACAAGTCTGATATAGCAAAGAATATATAAAGAATTCCAGTATAGCATTATACTAGAATTTTAAGGACAATAATCTTGTTTATTTGAACATGAGGAAAGCACCGTAAAATTAAATTATGTGGAAAAATTTTGAAATATCCAAAAAATATGTTGGTAAAAGTTGAGTTTGAAGAATTTCTTCTCTCTTCTCAATGGTGTGTTCTTATGCATTGGTGTGTCTCTTAGTATCTTAACTACAATCTACTGCAATATTGGTGATAGGTTTTGTGGGAAGGGGAAGAGCTCTTGAAGTTTTTCAAAGCATAAAATTCTGTCTAATCACTCAGTGTTACTACTGGGAAACCCTAAATGGATACTGATTATTTATGATAATGATTTCTGAGGGTGTACAAAAGTAAGCCTAGATGTAGGCTGGTACTGTTACTTGGACAATTTAGTATTTGTTAAGATTTAAGTATATTATTACTATTAATGATCTAAAAATATTTATTGAGTGCCTGGGTATCAATGTTACCTTTTCAGATGTTGTACATATTGAAAAGAAATGCTTCCATTTTGTCCAAGAAAATGCAATCTAAAGAGATAAAAGGGATAAGTATATATGGACTAAAGAATTTTTAAGACTAATACTTGGAATTTGTTTCAAATATACCATAATTTCCATTTATTTTTCAGGTAGCCAAGTGGATGATCTTGAACTGATGAAGTAATGTTTAATTTATATTTTCATTTATGAGGGGTCATAGTATTTATCTTGCTTGAGCTCCTTAGTTGAATTTGTCACAAGGGAAAAATTGTCTTTCATCACTTAGAGCCTATAGATATTCTTTCCCTTATGATATATTAGATGGTCATTGCAATAAGTAACTTGAACATTTGGAAGCCAGAGAGACTTTTTGTTACAAAGAAATGTTAACTTTATTGTACGAATATAAAATTCTTGATATCTTTTACATAATGTGAATCTTCACACATGCAGAGAAAGCCCAATTATTTTTGTTGTAAATGTCTGCTGAGATCATGCAGATTAAAGTTTAAAACTAAACTCATCTTTAAAATTATTTTAAAACTGAAACTCAGTCTATTTTGGTACAAAATTAGAGTGTAAAGAAACCAAATGTACTGTGCTAGTTTGGCAATTAGGAATTTTATTTTTTTAAAAAATAGCTTTAAAAGTTTCATTTGTGTACCTGGTCTCTAAAGCCAATGTGAAATGTTTATTAATAGAATGTGAAAATAGAGAATCAATGGAATAAAATACTCATAGCTGATAAATTGAGACTATATTTATAGAGTGAAAAGAGATCCTTGAGAATTTAAGACACAATTGAGTTCGTTCTTTAAAAATACTGGCCATCTAATGGGAGAGAGTAAGATTAACAGATAACCTATGGAAACATAAAATACAGGACATGGGCCTTTCAAAAATGTTTAGGTCTTGGGATGCCTGGGTGGCTCAGTTGTTGAGTGTCTGCCTTCGACTCAGGTCATGATCCCAGGGTCCTGGGATCAAGCCCCACATCATCGGGCTGCCTGCTCAGCAGGGAGCCTGCTTCTCCCTCTTCCACTCCTCCTGCTTGTGTTCCCTCTCTTGCCGTATTTCTGTCAAATAAATAAATAAAATCTTCTAAAAAAATATTTAGGTCTTGATTCAAGACATGCAGAATAAACAAACCTAGCTCATGATGGGGATTAGCTCACTGCTTCTTCAGGTTGTCAAAATAAAGCTATTAAACTTATAGGGATCACAGTCACCCTATTGAGTTTTCTGGTCATTAATACCTTAACTTGACATTTTTACTTTTTATCCCTTTTGACACTCAATCTTGATTAGCCTGAGTAGTTTTTAGATTTATTACAGAGCCATTAAGATGCTGAAAAAACAACCAGCCTTACTTCTCTGCCTGCATTTCCAAGTCTCTATATGCTAGATTAGTTTCCATATGCATTCAACTACTGAGCCAGTAGTCTTTCATTGTGATGAAGACTAGAGTGATTAAAGCCAGACTGAAGGGACACCTGGGTGTCTGAGTCAGTTACACATCTGACTTTTGATTTCTGCTCAGGTTGTGATCTCAGAGTCTTGAGATCAAGGTTCATGTTGGGTTCAGTGCTCAGCGGAAAATCTGCTTCTCTCCTTCTCCTTCTTCTGCCCCTCACCCAGCTCATGCTCTCTCTCTCTCTCTCTCTCTCAAATAAATAAATGAATCTTTTAAAAAGTATTAAATCCAGATGGGGTTTCATTTTAGATGCCCTCTGAGGGAGTGGGGAAGAAGTAGACAGAATTTTGAAGAGCAATATGATGCAAGGTGCAGATAAAAATGGCTGTGTTCACTGATTGAAAGACTATAGATGACCACGAAGGTCATGCCCACTCACATTCTCCTCCCATCCCTTGTTTATTGCTCTTTGTATGTTACAACTCAATACCTTATTTAACCCAATGAAAAATCTTAGCTATTTCTTTTCAAAATGGGTCATTTGAAAATTTCAAGAGGGGCACCTGGGTGGCTCAGTCAGTTAAGCATCTGACTCTTGGTTTCAGCTCAAGTTATGATCTCAAAGTCTTGAGATCAAGGCTCACTTCAGGTGGGCTCTTCCCTCAGCAGAGTTGCTTCAGAATCTCTCTCCCAGGGCGCTTGGGTGGCTCAGTGGGTTAAGCCTCTGCCTTCAGCTCAAGTCATGGTCTCAGGGTCGTGGGATCGAGCCCTGCATAGGGGCTCTCTGGTCAGCATGGACCTGCTTCCCCTCTTTCTGCCTGCCTCTCTGTCTACTTGTGATGTCTCTCTCTCTGTCAAATAAATAAATAAAAACTTTATAAAAAGAATCTCTCTCCCTCTCCTTCTCCCCCCATTGTTCATGCATTCTCTCTTTCTAAAATAGATAAATAAATAATATCTTCCTTAAAAAATTTAGGTTCTTTTTTTTTACATTGTATTTTTTTATTGTGTTATGTTAGTCACCATAAAATACATCACTAGTTTTTTATACAGTGCTCGAAGATTCATACCATTCTTCATGGGTTCTCTTCTCGTTCCCAAAACAATAGCAAGAAGACTGCTCCAACAAGTTTTTGGTCATTAAGCTAGCCAAAATGGTGAAAGGGTTGCCAAGGAGGTACTTGTGCAGTGGTTGGTTATACCTTTGCCTCCCCTGTTTGCCAAGGATATTTATAGATCTGAAATTTAACAGTAGCATTTTGAAAACACATTCAAGAAGACTGATGACTGTCTATTCGCTATGGACATTCTTTTCACTCAGGACACTCAGTCAGCTTTTGCTCTTTCAATGCATCCAAATTTTGTTTGGATTTTATCTTCCATCCATTGCAAAGCCTTTATCCCTGGCACTGCTTTCTCTGTGCCCACAAAGCTAGGTGATGACTACTTCAAATTCCTTTTAATAGGTCTTTTCTGTGTATCATCCTACAGAAAGAATTGCTTTCATTGTACTATGCTGCTACTGTAGATGTCACAATAGAACGGAATCTGCTCTTGTGGGAGGGAAAAAAAAGTGAAGCATCTGATCAATAACTGGCAACTAAACTCTTTCATGTCTTTCTTTTCAGATGCTGCTTTATTGTTATTTGTTTGAAAATCTTGTTAAATGGCTTCCCATTTCATAACTGTTGGAAGGACCATGGTATATTTCTCTAGACCTGACCTTCTGGCTAGCATGGTGACCACTAGCTGCATGTGGCAACTGAAATATAAACTTAAATTCATTAAAACTAAGTAAAATTACAAATCCATTTCCTTCTTTGCACATTTTAATTGCTCAGGAGCCACATATGTCTAAAAATTACCAAATTTGGGGGTGCCTGGGTAGCTCAGTGGGTTAAGACTGTGTCTCCTGCTTAGGTCATGATCTCAGGGTCCTGGGATCAAGCCCTGCATCAGGCTCTCTGCTCAGCGGGGAGCCTGCTTCCCCTTCTCTCTCTGCCTACCTCTCTGCCTACTTGTGATCTCTCTCTCTCTCTCTCTGTCAAATAAATAAATAAAATCTTTAAAAAAATAAAAACTACTGAATTTCAAGCAGCACAGACATAGAACATAATCATGATAATCCTCTTATCACTATAAGTTTTAACAAATATGTGTCTGTAGTACCACTTTCTACCCCTTACTCCTGGCCACACAACTAACCCTTCCTTTCTAGACAATGTAAACATTCCCAGACAGCGTAAGCATTGTCTGAGCTTCTGTCCTCTGCTATCTTCTCACTATACATTTTCTTTTTTAATGAATTTATTGTTGTTTTCTTGGACCTTTAACTGTCACTTTGGTGTAAATACTCACAGGTCTGGCTTTATTTTACATCCAGTTCGGTTTACTCAGTTGCTTGCTGGACAGCTTTGTATAAAATATCCTATCTTTCAGCCACCTCTAATTTCACATGCCCAAAATATAATTATTTCATTCTCCCCAGAGTCTCTCCTAACATTTCTACTCAACCATCTATCCATTTGCTCAGGTTTGAACCCCTGGAGTAATATTTAACTTTTCTCTCCCCATCATCCTCTGTGCCTGATGAATCAGTCACCCAATTCTTATTCTTGGCTACATGTATGTCAACCACCTCTCCTCAACTTGCTTTACACCATCATAAACTCATTTCAAGCTTGGATTACACATTACATTTTCTATTGAAAGAGCATACCAACTGATCTTGCTACCTCCAGTTTTCTTCCATTCCAAATCCACAACTTCTTCCCCATTGTTTTCATAAAACATATATTTGACCACATACTTCCGATGTTCAGACATCTCTGAGCACTTCCTTGAATCTGAGTAAAGTACACACTCCTCCATCCTCCCTAGAGATGAAATGTCTACTTGGTATATCTAGAAAGATACACAGCTTTACAGAGATTCATTATCTAAAACATGATCTTAAAATGACTCTTGTAACTAAGGGAAAGGAAAAAAAAAACATGAGAAAAGGAACAAGAAAAAATAGCTGTTAGAGTTGTTGGCTGGATCAGAGAGTTTGGACTCCTCTCTTCCTCCCCTTGCCCGCAACACATACACTCACCATTTTAATGTTGCTGTTTAGCACCAGCCATGGCACTATGTAAGCTACCCTGACTTTAACCCCTTCCAAAGTAAAGTCACAAGAAATTATCAGTTGACCAAGTAAAGTGCTATCCTGGTTGAATGGGACTTCAAAATAGACTGTCACAAAAAATAAAAATTGTATTCCCTCCAAAACAGAATTTCTCCAGGCTAGCATTGGTAGCTCTCTGCAGTATGACCTCACGTTATTTTCTAGACTTTCTTTCCTATTGCATTCATTCCACATATCTTATGCTCTAGCCTGGTGTGATTACTTCTCATCATGCCTTCGTTCATTGTGTTTGCACAAGCTGAAATGTTTGTTCCCTGTGAACCCCCAATTTCCAGATTCAAAAGCTATTTAAGGTCAGTAAAGTACCTCCTCCAGAAAGTCATTCCAGATTAACAAGTTAGGATTTATCTCTTTTTTTATGAGATCTCCTGTGAGCATTTGTCATGTACCTTATATTATTATTTAACCAATTTCTCCACTAAATAATGATGGCCAAGGGCCAAGTTTAATTTATCTTTGATTACCTGATAGTGCCTGACATTGAATTGCACTTACAAGATGCCCAGAAACCATTTTTGGTGAATGGAATTGTGACTTGAGTAAATGAATGAGTGAATGAATAAAATAAACACTAACTCATATGAATTAATCACTTAAGCATTGAAGACATTTTGGTACCTTGACAATCGAATATGTGAAATATTTGGTATGAAGGTGCCATTATTAAAGGTTTGCATAGATGGATTATTTAAATATTACATGTAAGCAAAACAATATTTTTTAGGGGCACCTGGGTAGCTCAGTCAGTTAAGCATCCGACTCAATTTTGGCTCAGGTCCTGATCTCAGGGTCATGAGAGACAACCCTGTCTCAGGCTCTGAGCCTGGAGCCTGCTTGATATTCTCTCTCCCTCTTCCTCTGCCCTTCCCCTGTGCATGTGGGTATGCTGTCTTTCAAAAAAAAAACAATAGTTTTATATTATATGTACAAGTATACTATAATATACCAAAAAAATATGAAAACGTAGAGCATTCATAGTTCCAAAGTTCCATGAAATATAATTGTATACAGCATTAGAAACATACACTATTTTTCTTCATTCTCTTTATATTCAATGTTAATAACCTGTGAGCTATTCTTATGACTATAATACACAGTTGATGAGAGATAATTACTTTTACTGAACATCATGACCCCAGGATGCTTAAGATGTATTGACAAAGTATGGAACATCAGTGATAGCTCTCATAGGATAGAAGGGTTTCTGTGTGTTCAGCTCGATATGGCAGTTGCATCACTCTTTGACAAGAACAATAACTGATTCTGATCCTATGTGGGCACATAGCTCATCTGTGGAGGACGGTTTCTGTGCATACTTACACTTCTCAAAAAGAAAAAAAAATGATCAAAACTAAAACACTCATTATCTTTATGAATATTGTCTTGTTAGGAATTTGATACATTTAAATGTGCATCACGTAGTTTATAGAAGCATTATATGGAAAAGAATAAAGAAGAAATTGCAAGTGTCATTTTCCATGCACAGTAAGAGACAGCATGAGCTACTGAAGATAATTCCCAGGAGTATAGAGCAGCATAGCTCTAAATCCACTTTTAAAAATCTAAATTTAACCTTAACCTAAAAATAAGTAGAACGTCAGAGGTGTACCTTTCCTTAGCATGAATAGGTCCTTAAAAATGTGGATTTCTCCATATTCAGTGCTATTTTCTTTTTAAAACTTGGGATATGATTTTTTGGGGGAAAATATTTGGCCCTAAGTTTTAATAAAACCCACACTTGGGAAGCCAATATTTTAAATTCATGTCTTGATGGAAATAAAATAACTTATTAATAAAATGAATCCCTAAGGTACCTACAGCTACTTAAATATTCAGCATAATAAAATGAACTCCTTAACATGATAGCTTAAGTAAATAGAACATAATCATTTAGTTTCTGCTCTTCTCCCTAATATAAAGTAGCAGGTTAATACATACTTTTTTGTATTGTTTTGTTCTGTTTGGTTTTTATTATGCTGTTTCCCAACCTTTGTGAAAGCCTTTGGCTTTCAATAATGAACAGGCCCATCTGGCTGAAAGAAGGTAGAGACAGAAACAAGTAGAAGCAGTTATTCAAAGTGATGAGCAGTTGAAGAAAGAAATAAGTTTACTGGGTGGAAAAAAGGAAAAGTCAATCAATAAATGGGGAGAATGTGAAACAAAAGATAGTTCTGAGGAATTGAGAACTGTTTCATGTGAGCCAGCAGATACTATTTTCAAATCAGTTTATGGTCTTTCAGGTTCTATATATATTTGGTCATTTTTGGTTTTATTTGCTTTGGTGTTCTTCTGTCGCATCTTATCCTATAATATAGGTTGTTTTTCAAAATACCATCTTCATCAAAATCATGATGGGGCCCCCACTCCAGGTCTACCCTATCCATATATCTGGGGCTGAACCCAGAAATCTGTATTTTAACCCACTTTGCAAGTGATTCTTACATGTATACAGAGCTAAAATCTGAAAATTACTACAGTAGCTTAGAAGTGTTTGAGGGTAGTTTTATTGCTTTTGCATTAGTGCTGCCTTTATTTTCTCTACCTAAAAACCTACTTTTTCTAAGACTCAGTTAAAAGTCACCTTTCCTGGTTTTTTTAAGGCAGAGTTAGTCATTTCCTCCTCTGCCCCCCCCCCAGCCCTATGATCCTGCCTTTATTATAGTAATTGCAAGTGTCCCAAATGTGTTAATGCATATTTAAGCTTTAATAAAGTCACATATGTGAATATGCTACAAACATAATGTAAACATCCTTTCAAAATTTAATTATTCCAATATATTTATAGTCATTTGGTCTTGTTTGTTTCAGTAGTAAGTTTTTAATATTGATATTTGTGATAGTTTTTTAGACTGGTGGAAAACCTTGTCCACTTCAGTCACCTGATGTATCTCTTTTAGACTTTGTCTTGTTGGCCATGTCAGAATTGTCAAGTGTGCATCAGTACTTCATTCTTTGAATACTCTTAAAGCTCAGATTATAGCGAGCTCTGTTTATCTCATAGGAAAAGTACAAAAGAATATAAAAAGTATAAAAGAACAGGTTAAATTAGTTACAACCATTCTTTTGTATCCTAATAGGAAAATATGATAAAATGTGATACAAATTTTAAGACTGTAGTATGTAGCAAGGTTGGCATATAATGAAAAACCTAAAAAAAGAGAACTTGTACATTTCCTACCCCAGATTTGGAATCCACCATTTTCCTAGAAGGCCCAGGAAATGATATTTGAAAATCACTAACTGAGGAATTTATTCATTATTCAGTTGATTGTGTCTTTTCAGTGGGCGACACTAAGCAATACATACATACGTGTACCACATGATACATCAAGAGACCCTAGGTTCTATTTACTTTCTTGTATATGTATCTACTTTGTCTCATGCTAAAATTACTTAGGACACCAAAACTGATAGTATGATAGCATCGCCCAACTGTTCAGTTGTTTCATCCTATAAAACCCAGTAGTTTCAGCAAAACAGTAAAGATTGAAAACACTACTACCAACAAACAATATGGTTACTGACAATAGTATAAGATTTTATTTACCAGTTCCTTTGGTTATGTTACACTAGGGATGTGCAAGTAAAGTATGATATTTTGAAGAACTTGAAATAGTTATTCTTGGTGTGATTATTATATCACTCGCAGGATATCCATTTAGAACATATTTGCTTTTTTCCTTGAGGAGAGTCCCTTTGAAGTTTGAACATTTAATCATATTCTCTGATTTGGGGAAGGTAGGTAAATAATCAAACTTGCATCCATTATAGTTGAAGCAAGTTGTACAGGCAGCTTGGGGAAACTGGGCAAATTTCCAATTTTTCCCAAATCATCTCTTACCAGTGTAATTGTGTTTGAAATTAATTCTGTAAAATTGGACTCTTCCAATTTTAGATGTAAATACAGTGTACTTTCCCAGTATAAATACTTTATCTATACCTTGTCTTCCCTGTACACATAATTCATACTTAATTTATAGAGACATAAATATGGCTAAATTCGTAACCGACTTCTTCGTCAGCACAGAAGCCCTTCAGTATGGCAAGGCCCAGTCTTTAAGTATTTCTATTAATTTGTGAAATAAATCACCTAAATTTAACTTTAAAACTTGTGCCCCTGATAAGAATATGTAATATTTTTGACAAGTTTTTTTTGTAAAATGGCATTATCAAAAACAATGTTCAACAAGGTCCCTTTTTTAAAAAATTAAATTTAGGGGAAAAAATGAAATGGGCTATCATTCCTTAAAATATGCAGTACTGTGAAACATGGTTATTCTTTCAAAATTAGATAGTCAAGTAAAGGTAATTAGTTTAAATTTTTAAAATAAAGACATAGAACAACAATAATTCATGGTTAAAATATATTTATCACTTACTATGTGTCAGATACTATGCTAAGCTATTTATCCATTTTCTCATTTATTCCTCACAATACCCTTATTGGGTTATACTAATATCATGCCCATTTTATAAATTTCTTAAGAAAAATGAGACATAGAAACAAAGTTTCTAAGCAAAGATCACTTTGCTATATTTTTGCTCATTATAAATCTAGCAACTGCAGGTAAAAAGACAATGGTGATTTTTAAAAATAATTATTTATAATTTCAAAGATTCAAATTTAAGTTAAAAACTATGAACTTGATATTTATTAGTAGTGTGTATCAATTTTAAATGCATAGTGTAAAGGATATTTGATAGCCTACAACAGTTGAAAATATAAAAGCATTTTTGAAACTAAGACTATTGAAATAAATATTAATGTTTTTCCTAATGTTCCAATCTATAAAAAATTAGTATGTGAAATATTGGGACTACTTCAACAAAAAGTATTTATCACTCATAAAAATTTAGAGAATGGTTACAATATTTTCTAATATTTGATTTTATTTCTGTTTAATGTAATTATTCTCTATGATATGTGTGTAAAATTAGAAAATATAGTTTAGGAAAAATAAGAATATCTCTGTAACTGACCATCAGAGCTAACTACTATGAATATTTTAGTATATGGCATTCTGGATTTTTTTTATTCTTATTGCTGTTCTTGTTTGAATTGTCAAGACTTTTTCAAATTGTAGTAAATTTCCTAAGAAAGTATTTTAAAAGGCATGTCTGATTTTTTTAAACTAATGAATATGTTTCTTTTTTTTGAAGGATTGTACTGTGTATGAAACAGAGAATAAAATTCTTCATGTGGTAAGTATGTTTGGATTTATTTTCATCTTCATTAGAAAATATTCCTTTAACTAGTAATTAAATAAAAAGGTATAGCCTATAAAAACGAGCTCTGTTTATCTCATAGGAAAAGTACAAAAAAATATAAAAAGTATAAAAGAACAGGTTAAATTAGTTACAACCATTCTTTTGTATCCTAATAGGAAAATATGATAAAATGTGATACAAATTTTAAGATTGTAGTATGTAGCAAGGTTGGAATATAATGAAAAACCTAAAAAAAGAGAACTTGAAATCAGAAATTTTTTGTGACAAAAAGAGAGAAAAGTATTTAGTTGTGGAATGGGGTAAACAGCCTGTCATTATTTGGATGAAATACTTAGTAGAATAATAGAATAATCAATCTGCCTTTGATAAGATTCTATACTCAGCAAAGAACCTTCCAAATTTTAATTTGGCAATATTTATTTAATCAATTAATGACTTTGCAGATATTTTATTTTATTACTAGAAATGGAATGTGAGTACATTATACTTTATAGAAAGGCATTTCCTTTCTTGTTAATGAACAATTTGCTACTTTTCTTTATAAATCTATAATTTGGTTGATGCTCACCGGTCCTGATAACTTCTTCACCTCTGTTAGAAATAAGTGACAACATAAGTAACACCAAAGAAGTTTAGAAGTGAATGCAGTATATTACTTTGGCAATTTCACATTCCAGCTAGTGAGAATTTAAAGATCCTGTCTGATGATGATTGAGACTGTGGGTGGCATTAACCAATCAGTTCAGCTTGGAAAGCACTTGTGTTTCCTTCTTTTTTTAGAGTTCTCCTATTCTTTT
>RCUC01063667.1:0-18695 GCA_003697995.1 Taxidea taxus jeffersonii
ACACTATTTAAGGAAACTCCTTTTGAAATTATTATCTTTGTGACTCTTGTGATCTACACAACGGGGGTAGAGTTTTCCTCATTGCTCAAGCTTCAAAGCTTCGGGTTCCTTACAGACAAGGGCTCCCATTCCTCAGTCAAAGCCTTCACTGGCCTGGCACACCAGCTGGGCCCCAATGCTTCCTCTTTGTCCCGCACAATCCCTCTGCTCTTTCAAACTGGCCTAGCTACAGCACTGCCTTCCACTTCAGCCAAAACAGAAAAACAAAAACAAAAACAAAAACCTACCTTGCCCACTCCTAACTTTTCCCTTTTATGCTAATTATCCTTTCTCTTTTTTTCCCTAGAGAGTCTTAGCTCTGTTTTCTCAGGGGTCCCACCACCATCCAGCCACATCAGTGAACAAATTAAACCAAATAAAAAATTAATGAGATTTTTGTGATTGCCTCCCAGTCCATTTCTGTCTTTACACCTACAGTCAATTCTCAATGTGTCAGCCAGTTGGATCTTTTTAAAATGTGGGTCAAACTGGATTTTGCTCTGAACCACTTGCTCTGCACCATCCAGTAGCTTTCCATCTGTCAGAGGTGATGTGGTTTATCCTTCTCTCTTCCAGTTTCATCTACAGCCTGCCTCCTTCCGGTGCCCCAAACAAGCTGAATGCATTCCTGCCTCTGGCCTTTGATCCTCCTTCTATCTCCATGGTTCTCAACTAGGAGGGATTTTGCCCCGTACAGGACATGCTGCAATGTCTGGAGACATCTTCGGTTGTCAAACAGATGGTCATCATGAGAAGTGGTTGCTGCTAGCATCCAGCAGGGAAGCTGCTGAAGAATCCTGCAGTGTACAGGACAGCCCTCCCACAAGGTTGTCCAGCCCTCAATGTCGTTAGTACTGCTATGGTAGAACACTCCTGTACCTGAAAAGCTCCAGGTAACTGCTTAACTGTCTCCTCGCACTTTTCAGGCCTTTGCCTAAATGGCATCTCAGTGGGGTCTTCTCCGATTCTGAATTGTAATCCCCAATGTTCTCTGGCCCGTCTTGCTTTGTTTTGCCCGGTAGAACTTATTATGTGTGACATTCTATATGTTCTGCTTTTTAAAAAAATATATTTTTAAATGATGTTGTTTTATTCATTTATTGTAATTCCAGTATAGTTAACATACAGTGTTATATTAGTTTCAGGTGTACAATGTAGTAATTCAACAGTTGGATACATGACTCAGTGCTCGTCGAGATAAGGGCACTCTTGGGGTGCAATGGTGGCTTAGTTAAGCATCTCCCTCCAGCTCAGGTCATGACCTCTGGAGCCTGAGATCCACCTGCATTGGGCTTCCTGGTCAGCGGGAGTCTTTTTCTCCCTCTTCCTTTGCCCCTGCCTCTGCGACCCCCCCACCCTTGCTCATACTCTCTCTCTTTCAAATCAATCAATCAATCAATCTTAAAAAAAGAAGAAAGAGAAGAAGAAGATAAGTGCACTCTTTAATCCTCATTGCCTGTTCCACACCCACCTCCCCTCTGGTAATCATCAGTTTGTTCTCTATAGTTAGGAGTCTGGTTTTTTCCTTTGTTCATTTGTTTTATTTCTTGAATTACACATATGAGCGAAATCATATAGTATTTGTCTTTCTCTGACGGGCTTACTTCACTTACCATTATGCTCTCTAGGTCCATTCATGTTGTTGCAAATGGAAAGTGTAGAGGCCACTTTGGGGCAACAGGCTTGAGCAGTGGTAGCTTGAGCAAGGCGGAAGGGCCCACAGACCACAGTGAGCTGATGCAAACAGGCTCATTAAAACATAGGCCCTAACCAGGCACATTTCCTAAGATTACCAAAAAAGGGAAAATTCCATAGGTTCCCATATTGCCTTACGCTGCCCTATAACTATAGCCCCTCAGCACCACCACTTCATGGCAGACAGTCTCTCCTTTGCTGTCTTGCCACCGCACCTTTGCTGTGTATTCAGTAAACTTTCCTCTCCTTTGTTCTGCCTGGGGTGAAATCTTCCACTGCCTGAGCCACAGGCCCCCACCCAATCTGATTGCCCCACAGCAAGATTTCATTCATTTTTATGGTTGAATGATATTCCTGTGTGTGTGTGTGTGTGTGTGTGTGTATAAAATCTCTGATTTATTCATTTACCTATCAGTGGATACTTGGGCCGTTTCGGTAATTTGGTTATTGTAAATAATGCTGCAGTAAACACAGGGGTGTTGAACTAGTGGTTTTGTCTTTTTTGGGGTAAATGCCCAGTGATGTGATTACTGGATCATATGGTCATTATTCTTTTTTTTTTAATTTATTTTTATTTTTTTTTAAAGATTTTATTTATTTATTTGACAGACAGAGATCACAAGTAGACAGAGAGGCAGGCAGAGAGAGAGGAAGGGAAGCAGGCTCCCCGCTGAGCAGAGAGCCCGACGCGGGGCTCGATCCCAGGACCCTGAGATCATGACCTGAGCCGAAGGCAGAGGCTTTAACCCACTGAGCCACCTAGGCGCCCCTCTTCTTTTTTTTTAAAGATTAATTTATTTATTTGAGAGAGAGAGAGAGAGCGCAAACAGGGGTAGGGGCAAAAGGAGAAAGAGAGAATGAATCCTTAAACAGACTCCCTGCTGAGCGTGGAGCCAGACATGGGGCTGGATCCCAGGACCCTGAGATCATGATCTTGGAGGAAATCAGGAGTCAGTCGATTAACAGACTGAGCCACCAAGGCACCCCATGGCAATTGCATTTTAAATTGTTTTGAGGAATCTCCATACAGTTTTCTGCAGTGGCTATACCAGTTTGCATTCCCACCAACAAGGCAAGACGGTTCCTTTTTTTCCCCAACTTAGCCAACACTTGTTGTTTTTGTGTGTTTTTTTTTTTTTAAGATTTTATTTATTTATTAGTTAGAGAGAGAGAGAGAGCACAGGCAGACAGAGAGGCAGGCAGAGGCAGAGGGAGAAGCAGGCTCCCTGCCGAGCAAGGAGCCCGATGCGGGACACGATCCCAGGACGCTGGGATCATGACCTGAGCCGAAGGCAGCCGCTTAACCAACTGAGCCACCCAGGTGTCCCTGTTTTTGTGGTTTTTATTTTAGCCATTCTCTGACAGGTATGAGGTGGTATCTCATTGTGGTTTGATTTGCATTTCCCTGGTGATGAGTGATGTTGAGCATCATTTCATGTGTCGGTTGGCCATCTGGATGTCTTCTTTGGAGAAATGTCTGTCTTCTGCCCATTTTTAAATTGGATTATTTGGATTTTTTTTGGTGTTGGATTGTATAAGTTCTTTGTATATTTTGGATACTAGCCCTTTATTAGATATGTCATTTGCAAATATCTTCTTCCATTTAGTCTTTTAGTTTTGTTGTTTCCCTTGCTGTGCAGAAGCTTTTTATCCTAATGTAGTCTTAATAGTTTATTCTTTCTTTTGTTCCCTTGCCTCAGGAGACAATTGAAAAATATTGCTATGGCCAGTGTCAGAGAAATTACTGCCTATACTCTCTTCTATTATTTTTTTAAAAGATTTTATTTATTTATTTGACAGACAGAGATCACAAGTAGGCAGGGAGGCAAGCAGAGAGAGAGAGAAGAGGAAGCAGGCTCCCCTCTGAGCAGAGAGCCCAATGTGGGGCTCGATCCCAGGACCCTGAGATCATGACCTGAGCCAAAGGCAGAGGCTTAACCCACTGAGCCACCCAGGGGCCCCTTTTCTATGATTTTTATAGTTTCGGGTCTCACATTTAGGTCTTTAATCCATTTTGAATTCATTTTTGAGCGTGGTGTAAGAAAGTAGTTTCATTCTTTTACATGTACCATGTTTTTTACATGACCAGTTTTCCCAGCACCAGTTGTTGAAGAGACTATCTTTTTCCCATTGGCTATTCCTGCCTCCTTTGTCGAAGATTAATTGACCATATAAGTATGGGTTTATTTCTGGGCTTTCTATTCTGTTCCATTCATCTGTGTGTCTATTTTTGTGCCAGTACCATACTGTTTGACTACTACAGCTTTGTAGTATTACTTAAAATCTGGAATTGTGATACTTCTGGCTTTGTTTTTCTTTTTTGAAACTGCTGTGGTTGGGGCGCCTGGGTGGCTCAGTCTTTGAGCATATGCCTTGGGCTTAGGTCATGATCCCAGAGTTCTGGGATCAAGCCCCGCATCAGGCTGCCTGCTCCGGGGGAAGCCTGCTTCTCCCTCTCCCACTCCCCCTGCTTGTGTTCCCTTTCTTGCTGTGTCTCTCTCTGTCAAATAAATAAAATAAAATAAAAGACTGCTTTGGCTATTAGGGGTCTTTGATGGTTCCATACAAATTTTGGGATTATTTGTTCTAGTTCTGTGAAAAATGCAGTTGGTATTTTGATAGGGATTGCATTAAATCTGTAGATTGCTTTGGGTAGTATGCACATTTTAACAATATTTTTTTCATCCCATCATGAGCATGGGATGTCTTTCCATTTCTTTGTGTCATCTTCAACTTCATTCATCAGTGTTTTATAGTTTTCAGAGTACAGGTCTTTGATCTCCTTGGTTAGGTTTATTCCTGGGTATATTATTATTTTTGGTGCAATTAGCAATGGGGATTGTGTTCTTAATTTCTCTTTCTACTGCTTCATTGTTAGTGTGTAGAAATGCAACAGATTTCTATACATTGAAGGAAACAACAGATGTTGGCAAGGATGTAGAGAAAGGGGAACCCTCTTATACTGCTGGTGGAAATGCAAGCTGGTACGGCCTCTCTGGAAAACAGTATGGAGGTTGCTCAAAAAGTTAAAAAATAGACCTACCTTATGACCCAGCAATTGCACTATTAGGTATTTACCCAAAGGATACAGACCTAGTGATCCAAAGGGGTACCTGCGCCCCAATGTTTATAGTAGTAATGTCCATAATAGCCAAAATATGGAAAGAGCACAGATGCCATTGGCAGATGAATGGATAAAGAAGATGTGGTATATATATACATTGGAATATTACTCAGCCAACAAAAAATGAAATCTTACCATTTACAATGATGTGGATGGAACTAGAGTATATTATGCTAAGTGAAATAAGTTAATCAGAGAAGATAATTATCATATGATTTCACTCATGTGTGGAATTTAAGAAACAAAACAGGATCATAGGTAAGGGAGGGAAAAATAAAATAAGATGAAATCCGAGAGGGAGACAAACCATAAGAGACTCTTAACTCCAGGAAACAAACTGAGGGTTGCTGGAGGGGATGTGGGTGAGGGGATGGAGTAACTGTTGATGGGCAGTAAGGAAGGCACTTGATGTAATCAGCACTGGGTGTTATATGCAACTGGTGAATCGCTAAACTTTACACTGAGACTAATAATACACTATATGTTAATTAATTAAATTTTTTTTAAAAATGCAACAGATTTCTATATATTGATTTTCTATCCTGCGATGTTACTGAATTCATTTATCAGTTCTAGTAGGTTTTTTGGTAGAGTCTTTAGGGATTTCTATATATAGTGCCATGTCATCTACAAACAGTGAAAATTTTACTTCTTCATTACTAATCTGGATGCCTTTTATTCCTTTTTCTTGTCTGATTGCTGTGGCTAGGACTTCCAGTACTGTGTTGAATAAAAGTGGTCAGAGTGGACATCCTTCTCTTGTTCCTGATCTTAGGGGGAAAGCTCTCAGTTTTTCACCACTGATGGTAATGTTCACTGTGGATTTTTCATATATGGCCTTTATTATGTTGAGGTGTGTTTCTTCTAAACCTACTTTATTGAGAGTTTGTATCATGAGTAGATGTTGTACTTTGTCAAATGCTTTTCCTGCAGCTATTGAAAGGATCATATGGTTTTTATTTTTTCTCACTAACATGATAAATCATGTTGTTTTGTGAATATTCAACTATCCTTGCATCTTGGGAATAAATCCCACTTAATTGTGGTGAATGATTTTTTTTTTTATGTATTCAGTTTGCTAATACTTTGTGAGAATTTTTTTGCATCAAAGATATTGGCTTGTAGTTCTCTGTATGTTCTAATTTTTAAATTGTTTTTCTTTCCCCCTTGCATTATAAGCTCCACCAACCTAGATATTTTTGCCTAATCTGTTTACTTCTGTATCTCAAACACCTAAAATAGTGCCTGGCACTCAATAGGCCTTCAGAAACTATTTTTTGAATGAATGGATATGTAACATGCATTGTACCACCCAGTACTCTAAGTGCTACATGGACTAAATCCTTTAATCCTCATGAAAGCATAGGCAATTACTATCTGTTTTATCCTCATTTAAGGGAAGAAAATCAGGTATAGCAAACTTTGATGATAAATAAGTATCCAAGCTAGAATTCAGACCCCGACTCTTACCCCTATATTATACTGCCAATATGGGTTGAATTGTGTCTTTCCCAAAAACAATATGTTGGCATCCTAACCCTCCATACCTCAGAATGTGACCTTTTTGGGGAAAGGGTGTTTACAAAGGCAATCAAGTTAAAATGAGGTGATTATATGGGCTCTAATCCAATATGACTGGTGTCCTTGTGAAAAGGAGGCTCCTTGGTGGCTCAGTCAGTTAAGCATCTGACTCTTGATTTTGGCTCAGGTCATGACTGTGAGATTGAGCCCTGCATCAGGCTGGGTGTGGAACCTGCTTAAGATTCTCCCTCTCTTGGGGCGGCTGGGTGGCTCAGTGGGTTAAAGCCTCTGCCTTAGGCTCAGGTCATGATCCCAGGGTCCTGGGATCGAGCCCCACATTGGGCTCTCTGCTCGGCATTGAGCCTGCTCCCTCCTCTCTCTGCCTGCTTCTCTGCCTACTTGTGATCTCTGTCTGTCAAATAAATAAATAAAACCTTAAAAAAAAAAAAAAGATTCTCTCTCTCTTTAGGGGCACCTGGGTGGTGGCACAGTTGGTTAAACGTCTGACTCTTGATTTAGGCTCAGGTCATGATCTCAGGGTCATGGGATCGAGCCCTGCATTGGGCCCCACGCTCAGTGCAAAGTCTTCTTGAGTTTCTCTCTTCCTTGTCCTTCCCCCTCTCAAATAAGTAAATCTTTAAAAAACTATTTTTAAAAAAGATTCTCCCTCTCCCTCTGCCCCTTCCCCCCTTGCTCACATGTTCTCTCTCTCTCTCTCAAAAAAAAAAAAAAAAAGGAGGAATTTGGACATAGAGACAGACACACAGAAGAAGAGATGTGAGATACAAAGGGAGAAGTCTGTTGTCTATATGCCAAGGAGAGAAGGCTGGAGCATATCCTTATGCTCCTATATGCCAAGGAGAGAAGGCTGGAGCATATCCTCACAGCCCTTAGAAGAAAGCAACCCTGTGGAACCTTGATCTTGCACTTCCAACATCCAGTACTGTGAGACAGTAAATTTCTATTATTTAAGCCAATAATTTTGTGGTACTTTGTTATAGCAGCCCTAGTAAACTCTTATAACTGCTTACAAGAATAGCTGAGTTTGGAACTTTTTAGCCAATTATAAGTTGGTATAATTACCTACTAAATGAATACAGTAATTATTACTTAACTGGAAGTTGGGGTCATATTTTTGAGTACTTCAGATGATTCACAATTTGATATTTTTAGGGTTTTTTAGCCAATGAGCAAAATTCTTTTAAGTTATGTATTCAGATCAACCTAGATTTTTTATCACTATGCTTCATACAGTGTTAACATTTGTATTCTATCAACTATTCATGAAGTATCTGGAAACATACTATTGATTTGGATTTCTTTTGTATAAATACCATTCCTTTCTCAATTTTCTCCCGACTTAGGTTCCAAATTTTTTCTTCCTTCACCATTCTACCTAGTTTTAGTAAGACAAAGCATCACAGTAAGGTGTAGGAGGTGGAGCCCTGTCTCTGGACCCAGCTTGGATGGGTGATATTTCAGCTACACCATTAGCTGTGTGACTTTGGACAAGTTACATAAGCTCTCTGTGCTTCTGTTGCCTCATCCATTAAATAGGGGTAATAATAGTACCTACTTCACAGAGTTGTCGTGATGACTAAATAAAGTATAAATTGCCAAGTTTTCAGAAGAATGCCTAATGCAAAATAAGTGTTAAATACATCAAGAAAGAAAAAAAAGCACAGCTAGATATTAAAATTGAGATAGAAGAATATTACATAAGTCCGACCTTTAAGAAATTACAATCAATCTAGGGATCGTGAGACCCCTAGGTCATCCAGCCATATCTGCAAAGCTTAGGCCCTTCTGTAGATGAGAAAGAGATGCAGAGGACAAGAAGTTGGCCATAGGTCCTAGGCTATTCAGTCTCTCATATCTATAGAGCGTAGCCTCTGTGCCAGATGCTGCCAGACCTGGGAACCAGATAGACCAGGTCTCTGTCTGGCAGGCCATGGAGAAGGCTGGCCTGAAGCCAGTTGACTTGGACAATTCCTAAGAAGGAAGTCAGACTAACCTGGGATGGTGCAAAGGCTATTACTATATCTTTCATGGGCTACAGAAGAAAACTCTGCCAAAGATCTGAGATCGGGTTACTTTTTTCTCTCCATAAGCTGTCCCTTCAGGTTAAGAAAATTTCTTTACTTTTCGAAGTCATGAACGCACTTCTGTTCTGTCATATATGTTAGGAAGAAGATGTGCATAATTTCTCAGGTGGTCTCTTCATTACCCTCCCCCCGACCCACACATTTGGAAGGGATCCTGGCTTTTGTTAGAGCCTGGCACCCGGGAGGCAGCCAGCTGCCCCACCAGGAGATCCCCAGCCCCTGTAGATGGAGCTCTGTTGACACATCCAGCTGCTGGAGGAGGCTAATGGCAGGGGATGTGACGGAAACAAGGATGGGAAAGACAAAGTGAACAAAACCTGAGATACAGATTTGCCAAGCAGCAAGAGGAAAATGCAGAGGCTGGCTGTAGCTTAAGAGAGTATTCAAAGGAATGAAACATGAATGCTAACGGACTGCATTGAATACATTTCAGTTATGCTTTGATTTTTCATTTGTCTTGTTCTTCAACTTTTTCTACTAAAAATATAGACAAGGCATTTTTTTATAGGTTTCCGTTGATCAAATAGGAGGTTGCATTTTAGAAAATGACTGCTCACAATTGAGAATAAATCAACCTGGGAATATCCTTTTCTTTAGCAAAGTATTTTTATTTTATTTTAGTATTTTATTTTGAAATCAAATGCCATATGTCATGGCTATTGCACAGAAATCTAGAGACTTTCACCAGACATAAAAGTGTGCTCTAATTCACCCTTTCTTTTTTTTTTTTTAAAGATTTTATTTATTTATTTGATAGACAGAGATCACAAGTAGGCAGAGAGGCAGAGAGAGAGAGGAGGAAGCAGGCTGTCCGAAGAGCAGAGAGCCCGATGCGGGGCTCGATCCCACGACCCTGGGATCATGACCCGAGCCGAAGGCAGCAGCTTTAACCCGCTGAGCCACCCAGGCGCCCTAATTCACCCTTTCATGTGTCTAATGGCCCCTGCACAGGAGACAGAAAAGAAGTCAGTGAGAGCTTGTTTCTCTAGGTTCGAGACCAGTTAATCCAGTTCTGGACAAACTGTGGCATTTAGACCCATACTGGAATGGTACTGTGTCCACTGCCCCTGGGATATGGTTCTCTGACCACAGAGAACAATCCAGATTTGCCTCATGCATTTTTGCTTTTCTTTCCATGGAAGAGAAGGACCAGAGTGAGACAATTTTGTGCATTTCCCTTCCTGACTAGGCTTTACAGGAATTTAGTTAACTTGAATAAAGGAACTGACCAATTATTAGTTTCCTGTTGCTGCTGCAACAAATTACTACAAGCTTGGTGGCTTAAAACAGCAACAATTTAGTATCTTGCAGTTCTCTACATTTAGTATCTTGCAGTTCTCTACGTCAGACCTCTGACACAAGTCTAACTGGACTGAGTCAAGTTCATCAGCATTCCTTCTTAGAGGCTCAGGAAGATGAGGGGTTTTTGGTTCATTTGGGGTTGTTGGCAGAATTCAGGTCCCTGTGGTTATAGGACTGAGCTCCCCATTTCCTTCCTCCTTTTCAAAGCCTGCAGCAGTGGGCTGAATCCCTCTCATACTTGAAATTTCCGTTCCTTTTTCTTTGGTCTCATCTCTCTGATCCATCTGTCTTCCACTTCCATTTTTAAGGTCTCATGTGATTAAATTGAACCCACCCAGATAATCCACAATAATCTCCTGATTTTAAGGTCCATAACAGTCCTCATCTGCAAAGTTCCTTTTGCCATGGAAAGGGACCAACTTACAAGTTCTGAACACTAGGGTACGGCCATCTTTGGGAGGTCATTATTTTGCAGGCTATACCAGCCTTAGATGGGGAATCTGTAACCAGCCTCAGGGTCCCTGAAAAGAACGAACATGTTGAGATTAATCAAGTGGTGTAGTCCTTTCCCTCACCTTGAGAGCCCACCCAGGACATGGCACAGGCGTAAGACAGCAGATGCCCTGGCTCCATTTCTTACTTACTGTGTGATTTCAGGAAAGTTCTCACCCTCCAAAGGCTCACTTTCCTCAGCCTATAACATGAAGCTAATGTCAGTATCTACCTGCTCTAGGCTGGATGTTTGTGTCCTCCCAAACTTCGCACGTTGAACCTAAACCCAAATCAGATGATAACCAGAGGTGGGGCCATTAGGAGGTGATTAGGTCATGGCGGGAGCCCTCATGATGAGATGAGTGCCCTTATAAAAGAGACCCCATGGAGCGCATGGGTGGCTCAGTGGGTTAAAACCTCTGCCTTCGGGTCGTGATCTCAGGGTCCTGGGATCGAACCCTGTATCAGGCTCTCTGCCTGCCTCTCTGCCTGCTTATGATCTCTGTCAAATAAATAAATAAAATCTTTTTAAAAAAATAAATAAATAAATAAAAGAGACCCCAGAGAGCTCCCTCAGCCCTCCCACCCTGTCAGGTCACAGAGAGAAGATGGCTACCTGTAAACCGGGTGGTGAGCTCTCACCAGACACAGAATCTGCTGGTACCAGCCTCCAGAACCGTGAGAAATAAATGTTTAAGTCAGCCAGTCTGTTTTTGTCATAGCAGCCCAAATGGGCTAATATATCACCTCACAGCGTTGTTGGGCAGAATGACATATCCTGTGTAAAGCACTATGAAAATTCCTCCCTCGCGGAGTGTGCCCAAGTTCTAGCAAATCCAAAAGACTCCTATGCAAATGAAGCAGACAGTGGCAAACGTTGATGCTTAAAATTCCTCCCTCTTGTCTCATTCCGTTGATTCCACGATTTGGTATCTGTGAAAACAAAAATACTCTAGAAGAAATAAAAGCACATCTTCGTCAGTAATTTGACTATGGCAAAGCAGGAGGAAAACGAAGATGTAAACTGAGCGTCTATTTTGTCAGTAGCAGTTTGTGTGCCCAGGGGTTCTGAGAGTGTATTCTAATGAGGTGGGGGCACCAGCTGCTCAAGAAGGAAAGGCACCTAGGCTTTGCCAAGGCACAAAGTGGTAAAGCTAAATTGCTAACTTCCGAGTCTTATCCCGGACCCCTGGACTAATCGGTGGCCACGGGAAATGGACTCTCCAGGCCTGCACAGATGGGAGCAAGGAGCTGACCTAAGAGCGCGTGCCAGGGCAAGTCCAGCTGCCCTCTGACGGGCGCCAAGCTGATTTATGCAGCCCTTTATCACTTAGTAGTCTCCAAATGCTTCCTTCCTCTCCTTGGTATCTGTCTTTCAGCCTTGTTTGGATGAGTTTTGGCTCAACTCCCTCTAGCTCTTGGACATCGATCATGCTATGACCACACTGGCTGTCTCAAGGACGTGCCTCTTCCTTTGAACACATAAATAAATAATTTTTGTTTTATTATCAGCAGGGCAGCGCATTTAGGTGAGAATGACTTGACCATGTGGCCTTTTGTTTTTTGTCTAGAACGTTCTGTCTAAAATCAGTGCTGATGTAGATTAATAAGAAGGTAGTATTGGGGGATTTGGAACACGATTGGAGGGGGCACAGGCTTGCTTTTTTTCCCTCACACTTTTGTTTGTAACAACTCTGTCTTTTGGCCATCATAACCAAAACTGTTGGAAGTGAGAATTTCTTGGTTTAAGAAACCGTGATGTAGGGGCGCCTGGGTGGCTCAGTAGGTTAAAGCCTCTGCCTTCGGCTCGGGTCATGATCTCAGGGTCCTGGGATCGAGCCCCGCGTCGGGCTCTCTGCTCGGCAGGGAACCTGTTTCCCTTCCTCTCTCTCTGCCTGCCTCTCTGCCTACTTGTGATCTCTGTCTCTGTCAAAAAAAAAAAAAAGAAAGAAACCGTGATGTATACCGTCTCCAGATAGAATCAACTGTTGTGTGTGAAATCATAACCGGTTTTATCGAATTTATTTTATTTTATTTTAAAGATTTTCTTTACCTGTTTGAGAGAGAGCTTGCACAGAGTGGGGGAGAGGGAGAAGCAGACCCCCTGCTGAGCAGGGATCCGATGCGGGACTCGATCCCAGGACCTCGAGATCATGACCTGAGCCAAAGGTAGATGCTTAATCGACTGAGCCACCCAGGCACCCCAAAGTGTTGATACTTTTAATGATCGTTCTTATGCAAACAGTTTGAACTTGGACACATCAATCTTTAGAACTGTAACTTCCGATTTTGTAAATAGTAACTGAGTTTATGGTTTGTTTTTTTTTAAGATTTTATTTATTTATTTGGCAGACAGAGATCACAAGCAGGCAGAGAGGCAGGCAGAGAGAGAGGAGGATGCAGGCTTCCCGCTGAGCAGAGAGCCCGACGTGGGGCTCGATCCCAGGACCCTGGGACCATGACCCGAGCCGAAGGCAGAGGCCTTAACCCACTGAGCCACCCAGGTGCCCCCTGAGTTTATGTTTAACACAATACCAAAATCTGTATCATGTGTATATTTGGTACATTTATAGCTCCACACAATGGCATATGAAATGGATTAAAGGAGGCATTTCTATTTCTGGATTCTCTGGGTATGTGATTACTTACAACTTGTGTGTTTAACGTGCAGGAGGACATTTATACTTAGATTGCTTGGTATCAGGTTTACAGCTTCTGTTTAATGGGAAACAATGCCATGATTTGGACTAGATGCAAATGTCTCAAATAAACCACAAAGGACTTAAGTGCAAAATTCAGTGGAGGATAGGCAGTTATCTTAATCAAGAGATAAATAACATTGGCTCAATTTCAGACTAATCTATTAAAAACAAATTATTTTATAGTGTTACCTCAAATCACTTTCTCAAATTCGTATTAATTCACAGGAGAATAACCGGGGAAAAAAATCAGCTTAGACAGAGAACCTGCATCAGTTTATAGAATGTGGCTTCTTTTCACTTGCCTTAGATCACGTCCACACTGACAGAACAGAGTGGAGAGTGAAGCACCTATCTTAGAATTTTACGATAAAAATTTTATGAATAATTACTTGGAGTAGACAGCCCCAGGCCAAGACCTTTCAGGAAAGAACAATTGGACATAAGTAGATTTTTCAGGGTGACTTAGTTTGAGACCAAGGAATGTTAAGTGCTGTTTTTGTCAGGCATAGAACAGATCCCAGAATACACTCCTCTACCCTTGAAGTCACTTCCCAGTTATTTAGATTTAATTTTTTAAAGGTTTTCTTCTCATTCTCAGAGGGATAACGAATCCCCAGCATTAAATATTCTCTCATCCGCCCCACAGTTATTTATGGAGTACCCGCTATCTGAAGGCGCCCTGGGAACCGAGATAGACAAGGTCCAAGCTTTATGAATCTCATAGGAGATAATTGCCATAGCAACATTTGGTATCCATCATTGAGGATTTGAAATAAACTTTAGGATCTTAACACAGTATTAATTTTCATCACCAAAGAGCCAATTGTTATCAATAAAAGTCTCAATTTAGCTCTCACATGATAGTGTTTGTTCTTTTCTACCTGGCACCCTGACAGGAGCAAACAATCTCTTGCTCCATAAGCTTTCCTCCCTTTTCCTTAGATCCAGCAGGAGTTGGGGGAGTGGTGACTCCTTGCTTGAGTCATCATTTTGCTACATTATATAATAAGTTCATAAACACCAACAGTGGAAAAAAACTAGACAGTGGGAAAAGATCCATTGTTTATCCCTTGTCTCCCAGGCTCCCCATACCTCCCCAATGGGGTCAGTTTTGAAGTGATCAGACCCATGAGGAATGGGAAGGAGAGCTCCTTGTTGACTTGACCAAACATCTGATGATAATAATCTCTCTTTATTCTATAGGGAGACATTTATCCTGTATAAATAGACATCTTACTGTTTTACCTCAATGCAAAAATGTGTTAACAGTTAGCAGTGGTTTGTTACAGCCGTGAACTGACATTTGTTAGCAATGAGGTTCTGGCATCCTATCCTATGTGAGTAATTCTGAGGAAAGGAAGTCAGAAGAGCAGACCGGTGGTCACCCCAAAATAGCCCTGAGACTGCAGCTTTGGGCAGAACAACTCATTGGCAAAGCTGTGAGGAGAGCAGAGCTGTTTACCCGCTGACTCATCTGTTTTACACATGTGTGCAGAATGGCTGTCATGGGCTAAGCATGACGCTTAAGGATGAACGAGAGGCACTTCTGCCCAGAGAAATGTATAAATGTTAGATTCCTTCCCTTGACTTTTTTTTTTTAACCTCTACACACCCCATATGTCCAGTATCCCAGTACTCTTGTTCTTTCCTCTTTTAATTCTCTTCTTTTATCAGTAAACTCTTCTTGGGGTGCCTGGGTGGCACCCCAGTCCATTAACTGTCTGCCTTCGGCTCGGGTCATGATCTCAGGGTCCTGGGATTGAGCCCCAGGTTGGGCTCCCTGCTCAGCGGGGAGCCTGCTTCACCCTCTCCCTCTGCCTGCTGCTCCCCCTGCTTGTGCTCATGCTCTCAAATAAATAAATAAAATCTTAAAAATAAAAATGTAACGTTCCTTCTATTTATCCTTTCATCCCATTTCCTGATGTTAAAAATTCAGTTTGTGGGCGCCTGGGTGGCTCAGTGGGTTGGGACTCTGTCTTCAGCTCAGGTCATGATCTCAGGGTCCTGGGATCGAGTCCCGCATCGGGCTCTCTGCTTGGTGGGGAGCCTGCTTCCTCCTCTCTCGCTCTCTGCCTGCCTCTCTGCCTACTTATGATTTCTCTCTGTCAAATAAATAAATGAAATCTTTAAAAAAAAAATTCAGTTTGTACCCTGCCAGATCCCTTCCTGTGCAAACAAAATCACACATCAATGTATCCAGATTTATATTTATATCTAGATATGAACTTACAGAAGTCTTTTTCTTTTTCTTTTTTTTTTTTAATAGATTTTATTTATTTATTTGTCAGAGAGAGTGAGCACAGGCAGATAGAGTGGCAGGCAGAGGCAGAGAGAGAAGCAGGCTCCCTGCTGAGCAAGGAGCCCGATGTGGGACTCGATCCCAGGACGCTGGGATCATGACCCGAGCCGAAGGCAGCCGCTTAACGAACTGAGCCACCCAGGCGTCCCTTTTTTCTTTTTTTTTAAGATTTTGTTTTTAAGTAATCTCTATAGCCAACGTGGGGCTCAAACTCACAACCCTGAGATCAAGAGTCACAAGCTCTACCAGGAGTGAGCAAATCAGGTATCCCTAAACATACAGAATTCTTAAAATATGAGTCATACTTGAACATAACTTCCTTTTTCATTCTACAACACATCAGGAGTATCTATGATATATTAAGTAAGAAAATAGGATGTAAAACAACATGTTTAGAGTGATCCTGCTTTTGTAAACTGTGTGTGTGTGTGTGCGCACATGCGTGCATGTATTTATGGGCCAAAAGTCTGGGTATGTAGATTTCTTGGTTGACAGAGTACAGGTGACCTCTGGTTTTTTGCTACTTCTTCTTCTCCTTTTTATTTTTTTTTAGTTTTTTGCTACTTTTTCTACTGTTTAAATTTTGTAAAGATGTATTTATCTATTTCAGAGAGAAAGAGAGAGAGCACAAGTGGGAGGGGCAGAGGGAGAGAGAATCTCAAGCAGATCCTGAGCTGAGCACTCAGCCCACTGGGGGGCTCAATCTTACAACTGTGAGACCAGGACATGAGCTGAAACCAAGAATAGGACGCTAACTCACTGTGCCCCACCCCCGGGCACCCCTCTAGTGTTTAAGTTTTAAAATGAGGAGTTCACATTACTTTTTTTTCTAAAGTATCTTCTTTTTTTTTTTTCCTGAAAGATTTTAAGTAATCTCTACACCCAATGTGGGACTCAGCTCATAACCCAGAGGTCAAGAGTTGCACACCCCACTGACTGAGCCTTTTTTTTTATGTTAATTGGACTGTTACTTTGAGGTGTTACTTTTCTATGTTACTTTAACAGCCAAGATAAAATTTGTTTTTGTTACAATGAGAAAGAATTAGTATTACTGGAAAACTTATGAGACAGCATTTCGCTGAGGTAGTATTGCTAAATGGTGGCTTATTGCTCTAAGGATCTTCTGTCCTCTCAGTCTGCCAATTAATGTTAATATTCCCTATCTTTGTAAGTCAAAATATAGCTATAATATTATTATAATTATTACATAATATTTAAGTGTGTGTATAATATAATATGCATAAACTAGACATATTTAAAGTGAAATATGGCTGCATTTAGGATCCTTCTTTCTGGATGAGATGAGGCTTATAACCTTTTGTGGTTTTATTGACTTGGATAGTTATTTCTAATAAACCCAGTAATAACAGGACAAACTGAAGCTGCCACAAGGGGAAGAAATTAAAAGCCACTGTCATTTTGTTGCCATTTTTGTTCCCAATGTCAGTGGGGAGATTGACTTCCTTTTTGCATCCGGAGAAATGAGTTATAAATGAACCTTCCAAGGTGAACAGAGGGAGAACGTTCTGTATTCTCTGCATCCATTTTGTGAGGCTGCCTGGTCACAAGGAAGGGGGACTGAGGGCGTGTACTGTCCGTCCTGGCTAAGTTGAGGGGGGTTGCTCAGGCACTTCTGCGGCAGACGCTCTTCTTTTCTTTTTTTAAATTTGTGTGTGTGAGAGAGAGAGAGAGAGAGAGCACAAGCACAGGCTGACAGAATGGTAGGCAGAGGGAGAAGCAGGCTCCCCACTGAGTAAGGAGCCCTATGTGGGACTGGATCCCAGGACACTGGGATCATGACCTGAGCTGAAGGCAGCCGCTTAACCAACTGAGCCACCCAGGCATCCCGGCAGACACTCTTCTGAGGCAGATGCTCACCTTTCACCTTTATTTTCTGAAACAAAACCTGTTTTCAGAAATGTGGTCATAAAGGGTGACATCAGCCCAGGGTGTTTGGATCCGAATAGGGACCAAACTTTAGGGCCAGCCTGGGGACTCCAGACATTGACTGATTGTCATCTGAAAGGGAAACTCCAAGAGAACACACCCCTGTCCCTACACACTGTCGTGAATTTGTGGCAGTAGTGAAGGGTTTTACTCCCTAAAATCCTAGCCCTGGGCTGTACATGTTCCTTTATGCCTTTGTGGGGGTCTCTCTCCCCATGTATCATCTTTGGCCTTGTGTTTTGTGACTCTATTTCTTTTTCTCTCATTTCCTTCCCCTTCTTGTTATCTTTCTCTCTTAATTGGCCATATATTAGAAAAATGTTACTGACGTCATCAAGTAATTACATTTTCCATGTATTTTTTTTAAGATTTTTTTTTTTTGACAGAGATTACAAGTAGACAGAGAGGCAGGCAGAGAGAGGAAAGGAAGCAGGCTCCCTGCTGAGCAGAGAGCCGGATGCGGGGCTTGATCCCAGGACCCTGGGATCACGACCCGAGCCGAAGGCAGAGGCTTTAACCCACTGAGCCACCCAGGTGCCCCCATTTTCCATGTATTTTATGTTAGGAGTGAAACACAGTTGTCACTTATTTAGAAGTTTGAGATCATTCATACTTTATATTTTTCTGAGTATTCACCACTAATATCACTGACTGTCATCGTATTATACATGTATTGGTTTACTTCTCTCAATACGACCCAGACTCCCTGAGGGCTAGGGACTTGGTCTTGTTCTGTGCTATATCCCAAGTGGGTCCACTCCCCAGGTGCCCCAGATGTCCTTCATGTACCCTGTCCCAGTCCCGATGCTTTCCCTTTCACCTAAAAGCAACCACATCTTCACTTTTATGGTCATCATTTTCTTGTTTTCCTTCTAGTCTGTAGCCCAAGACATCTCTAAACCCTCTAATTTAACTTGCTTTGTAAAGAGTATACATCTTTCTAAGTTTCCTCCTATTCTCCAAGCACCCTTCCATTCTCCCTTTGCCTGCCCCCTACCTCTTTCTTTACAAGTTAGTTCTGGAAGAAACTGGGTTGTTAGATTTATCTTGTAGGGTTTCTCACATCTGGATTTTGCTGATCGCATTTCCATGTAATTTACCCAGTTTTTCTGTATTTTCTAACTGGTAATGGGATTCTGGACTTGATCAGATTCAGGTATAATTTGGGGTCTAGCTTCTTCGTAGGTGGCATGTAGGAGACACGTGATAGCTGATTATCTCTCTGTGTGATGCAGGCAGCCATAATCCATTATAAAGTTCAAAATGCTGATATTCAAATTTTTTACTTCTTTATTTAGTTGGCAAAATACTTCCATAATGAAAAACTTCTCCTCGACCTATTAGCTTACACTGTATAGGAAAGGTAGCATAAATGCTTGATGAAAATACATATTTAGGGGTGCCTGGGTGGCTCGGTGGGTTAAAGCCTCTGCCTTCGGCTCGGGTCATGGTCTCAGGGTCCTGGGATC
>RCUC01063673.1:0-13508 GCA_003697995.1 Taxidea taxus jeffersonii
ACACACACACACACACACACACACACACACACAAAAGCAGGATAGTGGCTCAGGGCTATTAACATCCAAATTATTGTTATCTATGCCTAAATGGATAAGGGATGAGCAAAGTTACTGAGTACTGGTAGAAGCTCCATGTAGAGGGACTACCAGAAGAAGAGGATGACGTTGGGGGGTGGAGGGAGGGAGGGGCACAGGCAGCCTAGACCAGTCCCATAGAGAGGCCACTCAGGGATAGATGGTGAGCACACTCTGCTCTCTTCTCTCTTGCTGTGGCCTCCCATTGGCTGAGCACAACTGGAGTTCAGAAGACTTGATAGAACTGATACAGGCCAGCTTCCCAGGGCACAGAGCAACATGGAGAAGGATGGGTCATGACTGAAGGAGGGGCCCACAAGAAAACTGGGCTGAGTGGCAACACTCATGGTGCCTACTCACTGTCACTCCTTGTTTGAAGGAGAATAGTAAGGTCAGACACCCAGTTTGGGCTTATGAATAGAATATTCTGCATATTTGGTAATTTGCTGGGATGTGACATATTCTATTTTTGTATTATGTGCCCGTTTCTAAGGTAGGAACTGCTAGAAAAAGGGGGAGGGGAGAACAATGGCTAAAGTACATACCCTATGAACTAAAGAAATGCTCAGATGCATATATTTAATCTTTAGAGACTTAAAAATGAAGAGCTTGGTGGACACAGTCTAAGGCAGCCCCACGACCCTTGCTTTTAGTTATGAAATCTCCTTCCCTTGGGTAAGGGCAAGATCTGTGACTTGGTTCTAACCACAGAAAATGCAGAAGATGGCTGTCATTTTTATGTCAATTATGACAAAGGCGGATGAGGTCACTGCCATGATTACACGATATAAAACTGCCCCGCTGGCAGACTCTTGCTAAAGACCTTCTCACTTGCTGGTTTGGGAGGAGGAGTTCTGTGAAGAAGCCCCATGGCAAGAACTGTGGCCATCTCTTGGAGCTAAGAGCAGTCTCTGGCAAATGGCCAGTGAGCCCCAAAGGACCTTGGTCCTCCAAGCATGAAGAGATGAATTCTGCCAACAACGTGAGCGGGTTTGATAGCAAACGCATCCCTAATCAGGCCCCCAGATGAGAACTCAGCTCTGGCTGACACCTTGATTTTAGCTTTCCAGAGAACCCCAGCTAAGTAAGCCATGCCTAGACCCCTGAAACCGAACCCGTGAGATAATAAATGTGTACGAATTGTGACCATTTGTTATGCAGTGATAGAAAACTAACAAAAATAGGTATTTCATTTTTCTGTATCATATTATCTATTAACTCCTTATAATACTCTCCCAAATTTCTTACAGCTTGGGTCTTGTGGCTCAGTCATTATTTTAATCAACATCAGTGTAGGCTTTACCATTTATAAGATTTATAAGCTATTCCTGTAAGCATCAAATCAACTGTTCATGGAGATAAGCCAATGTTATTGATCTCAGATAAGAGACAAGGAAACAGTCTGTGAGGTATGAATTGACTTACCCAAGGTTAACCAACTACTAAATGGCAAATTTGGGTTTTGGTCCCAGGACCTTGGCTATAAATCCCAGATTACCCAGGTCTACCACTTCCCCTTCCTTACTTCAGTCTTAGATAAATAGAGTGCAAATAAGCCATCCTTGATATTTTTAACAAGGGCCAGTTATATTAATTCCCCATGATGGCAAAATGCCTTCCCTTTACCTCAAAAATGCATGTGTTGCTGGCCCAAGAGTAAAAGTGTATGCCAACAGGAATAAGCCCATGGAAAATTCAAAGGCCTCCTTCTGCTAATCATGGCTCAGTAGCAGCATCCTTATCTAAAATCATGTTTTAAATTTCAGATAAGAGTGCTATTATCCTCAGTAGCAAAGTCATAAGGCCAACATTTGAAAACACATTTTACAATGTCTACCCGGGCTTACCTTTTTTTTTTTTTAATACCTGAAAATAAAAGGGTTTTGGCAAAACACTTTATGATAAGGCTTAAACTCTAAACCTTGTTAGTAACCAAAGCAGATGGCAATATTAGCAAATAGATTTAAAAAAAAAAAAACTGTTCTCTGTTGAGAGAAATATTTGAAAGGGAGGCAAAGGACTTACAGTTTACCTCTTTATATGAATGGCCAATGGTGGAATTCTATCTGTGAGGTCTGTTGGTGGTTTGATCCAAAGGCCAACAAATGGGGCACAAGACAATCTCTTCTGAAATGGAGCAGAGCATTTCTACAGTGGAGATCAAAGGCAGGAGTACAAGTCATCAAAGTGGGCACCTGTAATAATATAAATGAGTGATTAAAGTGGTCCCACCCTTGTGTTTCACATTAGTCCATTTGAATAGGGGTGGTTAACATTTTCCCCCACATTTGTCTCTTTACTTAAACCTATTAGTATCCCTGAAGCTGTGAGAGCTTAAGAATAATGTTATAACAAATAAAGGATCATTTAATGTTTGCCAAACATTTAATAAGCTTCTAGAAAATATCCTGTGTTAGTTCAGCTCGGAATTTGGCCCAAGATGAGAGGGCTTTGTATGATTGTTGGTTGCTTATTTTTCTGAACCTACATTTTAAATGACAGCAGGTTTGGAAATAAATGTGATTCAACCTTGGAATGTTCTTGCTATGTGTCTGTGTATCTTTTATCAGGGCCCTTGATTAGAAGAAGAGAAAGGAGTCTTTTTTGTTCCATTTCTCCCTGTTATTATATTCATTATGAATCTTTCCCTTTCTTTCCGCCAATTAGGACCTGTCCCAATATGGCGGGACCTCCAGAGTGCTAGTGCTGCCTCACATGTATGACTCTTCCAGAAATCACTTGGCTTGAAATTCAATCCCCCCCAACACTCTTTTTTTTTTTAATAAGGAAACACAGTTCCACTGAATTCCAAAGCATTTATATTCAGAGATTGTATGACTTAAGGATTTAGTACCAAGAGAAAATGAAAAAGGTCCCATTTTCATCCTTCATTAAACAAACAGCCTGCCTGGGTGCCAAAATACTTGAAATAATTAGCCCTTGCGTATTGTCCAGCAGAGAAGCTTCTTACAACAGCCTCAGTTCAGGAGGATAAAGCAGACGGTATGGACTTGGATTCTAATCCTGACTCCACCCGTAACTAGCTCTGTGGGTTTTGATAGATCAAATAACCTCTTCAAGTCTATTTCCTAATCTGTAATAGAGACATACTAATCACGGCTTCTTCAGGTCAATGAAAAGGTTAGAAGAATAGTATCCGGGGCTCCTGGGTGGCTCAGTGGGTTAAAGCCTCTGCTTTTGGCTCAGGTCATGATCCCGGGGTCCTGGGATCGAGCCCTGCATCGGGCTCTTTGCTCCACAGAGAGCCTGCTTCCTCCTCTCTCTCTGCCTGCCTCTCTGCCTGCTTGTGATCTCTGTCTGTCAAATAAATAAATAAAATCTTTAAAAGAAAAATAAAAAGAATAGTATCCAAGGCTTTATCTACACCCCCTCTCCCCAATCAGGAACATGGGGAGTTATTTAAAAATGCTCTTATTTCAGGACTGAAAACTGCATGCTTTCCTCTGACTCCGTTTTCAGTTGTTCCATCAACTCTCTTTGGCTTGCTGTCATGATTGTTTGATTGGCTCCGTGCTAAACGCATGGGGCGGTGGCGGGGGGGGGGGTGTTCTGTCTACATAGCATCAAAGGAGATGTAAAGAGCTGAAGAGGGACCAGCTTATCCTGGTCATCTATTTGCTTTGAAAACATAGGTGTATCTTTATTGGTCTTCCCACATTTACCTTCCAAATAATATTGAGGTTCGCTGTCAGAGCAGAGGGCAAGTTGATAAAAAAAAACTTTGTGGGTTCTTTTTTTTTTTTTAAAGATTAAAAAAAATTTTAAGTACTCTCTACACCCAACTTGGGGCTCATATGCCTGACCGTGAGATCCAAAGTCACACACTCTTTGGATTGAGTCAGCCAAATGCCCCTAACTTTGTGCATTCTTGAAGAGTGTTTCTACAAAGCATTTGGTGCATCTTTGTTCATGAAATGATTAAGAAACTGAAATGGTCGCATTTAATTAATAATTATGATGACAGGCACATTAAATCATTACATCTTTTATTAAAAGTATTTTACAATTAATCGTGCCCATTTAAATTAAACGTCCTACCTTTATTATTCAAAGGTCAGCAAGTTGGCAATCTGAGGACATTTCTGTTGTCACCGTTTCAATTTAGAAGGAAGTGACATCTCTGTAATATTGTTTCTTCTAATGAATGAACCTGTTATACTTTTCCATTCATTTAGATCTTCTTTATTATCTTTCAATGGAATTTTTAATTTTGCTCTTAGACATTATTTTGTTTATTCTTGGGAACTCTACACTTTCTTTTTTTTTTAATCATAAGATAATCTTTGTTAAATAGACTTTTGATTTTGGAATACTTCCAGATTTCCAGAAAAGTTGCAAAGATAGTACAGAGAGTTCTCGTAAGCCTCACAGTTTCAGTGCCCATAAAGCTATCATCTTACATTACTCGGGTATATTTTGTCAAAACGAAGAAATCAACATTGGAACATTACTATTAACTAAACTCCAGACTGTGTTCAGGTTTCAGCAGCTGTTTGTTTTTTCTATTAATGTCCTTGTTCTATTCTGGGATCTCATCCAGGATAACACATTGTATTTAGTTGTCATATTCCCTTACTCTCCTCTGGTCTATGACAGTTTCTCAGCTTTTCTTCATTTTTTATGACCTTGACAGTTTTGAGGAGTATTGGTTAAGTATTTTGTAGAATGTTCTAGAGTTTAGCTTTACCCAGTGTTTCTTATCATCACTGGACTTGAGCTATGAGGTTTAGAAGGAATACCACAGAGATTAAAAAAAAGTTCCCTTATCATCAAGTAATATTACTGGGCCCATGAATTCCACATGACATCACCATCATGCTAACCTTGATCATCTGGCCAAGGAAGTGTAAAGTTAATATTTTTCCCTCTCATACTCTATTCTTTAGAAATCAGTCTACAAGATTTATCTCCTGGAGGGGAGAGTATCTACATGGGATATTTGGAATTATTTTATAAGGAAAATTTTGTCTTTTCTCCATTTGTTATTTTTTTTTAAAGATTTTATTTATTTAATTGACAGAGAGAGAGATCACAAGTAGGCAAAGAGGCAGGCAAAGAGAGAAGGGGAAGCTGGCTCCCTGCTAAGCAGAGAGCCTGATGTGGGGCTCTATCCCAGGACCCTGAGACCACGACCTGAGCCGAAGGCAGAGGCTTCAACCCACTGAGCTACCCAGGCGCCCCCCATTTGTTATTTTTTTACATCTTTGATTTATATCAGTATGGATTCACATACATTTATTTTATGCTCTGGGCTATCATTCAACACTATGTTACATATTTTGTGGCTCAACTCATTCCAACTTTGGCCATTAACCATATAATCATTAGCTTTTTTTAAAGTTGTATTAATAGGTGTGTAGTCATATCTTATTGAGATTTAATGTGCACTTTGCTAATAGCAATGATGGCAAATATCCCTTCATACATTTATTTACTAGCTATATTTCCTTTTTGATAAAATTTCTCTTCATTGCATTTGCACATCTTCTAAGTGAATTTTTTTTAAATGATGGGGTTTGAGAGGTTTTTTTTTTTTTAAAGATTTTATTTATTTATTTGACAGACAGAGATCACAAGTAGGCAGAGAGGCAGGCAGAGAGAGAGAGGAGGAGGCAGGCTGTCCACAGAGCAGAGAGCCCGATGCGGGGCTCGATCCCAGGACCCTGGGATCATGACCCAAGCCGAAGGCAGATGCTTAACCCACTGAGCCACCCAGGCACCCCGAGAGTTTTTTTTTAATATATCTAAATACAAGTTCTATGTTGGATATTGGTTTTTCCCTTAATTTTTTTTTTTTTTTTTTTTTTTTTTTTTAGAGAGAGAGAGACAGAGAGAGAGAGAGAGAGAGAGGGAGAGAGCACAGGGAAGGGACAGAGGGAGAAGGAGAGAGGGAATCCCAAGCAGGCTTTGCTCTCAGTGGCACAGAGCCAGATGCTGGGCTCAATCTCACCACCCTGAGGTCATGACCTGAGCTAAACCCAAGTCAGATGCTTCACTGACTAAGCCAAGCAGGCGCCCCCATATTGGATATTGTTACTTGAGAATATTTTCTCCTAGTCTTTAGATTAAATGTTCATCCTCTTCACATGCTCTTTCACAGAGCAAAAATTTTAATTTTGATGAAATCCAATACAGTTATTTTCTTTTATGGATCATACTTTTTTTCTTTTTTAAAAGATTTTTATTTATTTATTTGACAGAGATGACAAGTAGGCAGAGAGGCAGGAAGAAAGAGAGGAGGAAGCAGGCTCCCCAAGGAGCAGAGATCCCGATGCAGGGCCCGATCCCAGGACCCTGAGATCATGGCCTGAGCCAAAGGCAGAGGCTTTAACCCACTGAGCCACCCAGGTGCCCCTGGATCATGCTTTTGGTGTCATGTCTCAGAGGTCTTCATTTAGCCCTACATTCTAAAAATTTTAATCTATGAACTTTGAATTAATTTTTCTATAAAGCCTTAGGTTGAGATTAACATTCATTTATTTGCCTTTTGATGTTTGTTTTAGCACCACCTGCTGAAAAGACTGACCTTTGATTGAACTGCTTTTGCAACTTTTAAAAAATCAGTTGACATATTTGTCGAGTTCAGGGTTCTCTCTTCTGTTGCACTGATCCCTCAATACCACAGTCTCTTACTGTTATAAACATACAGTAAGTCTTAACTTTGGGCAGAATGATCCCTCCCAGTTTATTCTTTTTCAAAATTATTTTTAGCTATTCTTGGGCCTGTCCTTTGCCATAAAAATTTTAGAATGAGCTTCTCCATATCTGCAGAAAATATTACTAGAGTTTTGATATGAATTACATTAATCCTATAGATCAGATTTAGGAGAAGTGGTATTTTTACTATGTTGAGTCCTTTCCTTCATATGATTGTCTCACCATATATTTCAATGTTCTTTGATTTTTATCAGTGTTTTATAATTTTTAGCATGCATTTAACATTTTTAGTGATTTACAGTTTTCAGGTCCAGTACATATATTGCTATATTTTTCAAAATTCTTTTTTTTTTTTGAGTGGTTGTAAATAGCCTTGTATTTTAATTTTGGTTTTCATATTTCCTTTGCAAATATATAGAAATACAGTTGCTTTTTGTGTGATTTTATATCCTGTGATCTTGCTAAACTCATTATTAGTTTGGGGTTGTTTTTTGTTTGTTTGTTTTGCAGGTCCTTTGGCATTTTCTAGGTCCTTTTGGCAATTTGAAAATAGGAACAGTTTTTTTTTAATTTTTTGAAGATTTTATTTATTTATTTGACAGACAGAGATCACAAGTAGACAGAGAGGCAGGCGGGAGGGGGAGGGTAAGCAGGCTCCCTGCTGAGCAGAGAGCCCAATGCTGGGGCTCGATCTTGGGACCCCAAGATCATGACCTGAGCTGAAGGCAGAGTTTTAACCCATTGAGCCACCCAGGCGCTCCAGTAACAGTTTAAATATTTGCTCTCCAGTCTAGAATGTGTGTGTCTCTCTCTTTTTCCCTTGACTTACTGTGAATAGAACTTCCAGCATCCTATTGAATAAGAATGGTTGGAGCAAGCATTCTTGCCTTGTTCCTGATCTTAGGGAAACTCATTCAATTTTTCACCATTAAGTATGATGTTAGCTCTTTGATTTTTATACAGGCTCTTTAGGAAATTGAGGTTATTCCCCCCATCTCTTATTTATGGAGAATATGTGTATATTCTCTTATAACCTACCAATTGCTATGATCATGTAATTTTTCTTTTTTAGCTTATTGATAGAGATCAAATATATGACAAAATTTAACACTCGTTTATTATGTATTTATATTATATGTAAAAAGAGAATATATATATACTCTCCCAAAACAAGAAATAGAGGGGAGCATCCTCATAAAAGAAGTGACTATGTATAAATCTAAATCTAAATCTATCTATATATATATGTATGTATATACACACACATATATATGCCCTATGATTTATAAACTACTGAAAATGTTAAATGTATGCTAAAAATTATAAAATATTGGTAAAAGCAAAGGACATCTAAATAAATGGAGAGAAATCTACATCAACAGGAAGATTCAACATAGTAAAAATCTAGTTCTCTGAAATTTGATCTATAGAGTTAATGTACTGATTTTTAAAATATTTAACTAGCACAGTATAACTAGAATAAACCCCACTTGACTATAGTTTATAATTCTTTTTATATATTGCTGGATTCAAGTTGCTAAACTTTTTTTTTTTTTTTTTAGGAATTTTAGATCTAAGTTCACATGAGATACTGTCTATAGGTTTTGTTTTGTTTTTGCTTGTACTGTGATATCAAGGTAATATTGGCCTCATTGGATGAGTCAGAAAGTCATTCTCCATCTTTTGTTTTCTGGAAGAGGTTGCGAAGAATCACCTTAATTCTTAATTGTTTGAGAGAACCCTAAATATTGGATTGACCTATATCTCAGTCATAAAACCTTGATTCATAAAAGCATGGGGTCAGGAATATTGAGGAAAAGTACAGTGACTTTATTCGATGGTTATTTTCAGGTTATCAAACTCTTCAATCATGTAGTCTAAAATGAATTTCAATATGTGGAGATTTCACTAAAAAGATAAAATTCAGGGGGTGCCTGGGTGGCTCAGTGGGTTAAAGCCACTGCCTTCGGCTCAGGTCATGATTCCAGGGTCGTGGGATCGAGCCCCGCATCGGGCTTTCTGACCTGCGGACAGCCTGCTTCCTCCTCTCTCTCTCTGCCCCTCTGCCTACTTGTGATCTCTGTCTGTCAAATAAATAAATAAAATCTTTTAAAAAAAAAAAAGATAAAATTCAGGAACAACTGCTTCAGCAAGTAAATTCTCCTGAATTCAGAAAACCCAAATAATTAATCTGTGGGCCAAATTCCATGTTCACACATTTTTCTCTTTCAAATGTAGGTTAAATATAACACTTGTGGGATGACGAAGAAGGGAACTTGGCCCAGAGAAAGCTGCTGCATTAAGTCAACATTCCTTCTTAGATTGAAACTTGGTTTGCATTCTGACTAACGCACCCAGGACAACACAGGTCATTGGGAAATTTCCTAAAATCAGATCTTTCACATGATACATTCCCCCAGAGTGAATAATGGTTGGCCTCAGAGCCAGATTTTTTCCAGGATGACTTTTTCTAACACATCATAAAAATGCAACCCCATCTTCTTACTTACCTTGAATACCTTTTTTTGCCATATACATAACTTTGTTTCCAATATATTGCTTTCTTGACTATTAATTCTCCGAGTGAACTTTCTCATCAAGATCAATATGCCTGTAGAATGAGAGGAAGAAAAAAAAAGTGTTGGGAGAAGATAACAGGAAACCTGTCCCAGTGAGGTACTCGTTGGCTAGCTCTTGGACACAGCTCTACGTAAGGCTGAACTATGAGCAACTCTACTGAAAAGTGGTGACAGGAGCATTCACAAAGTTAGCCCAGCAACATACTGTTCCCCAGCTGAGAGCTGAGATCCCCTGCATGATGTGGAGAAGGCAAAAATGATTTCTATCAACCATGAACAGGCAGCCCATACATTAAAATCAGTTTCCAAAATAGATGCATGTCTTGCCTATTGCAAGAATTATAAGACAGGGAAAAAAAGCATTGTTAAGCTAATCCTGTTTCTTTGAGGAGACCAAAGAGCTTAGAGAATTGTATATAAAAGACACAATATATATTCATCTTTACTAAATATATAGATATAAGACTGAAATAATACAGTCTCTAATATAGTCTATGTCTAGATAGATTGATAGATAGTCATATCCTAGGTAATATTTTAAGCCTTGGAAGTATTAATGTCTTTCTGTTTGGTTTGGTTTTAATTTTTGTTTTTGTTTTCCAAAGACTTATAGCAATCGTTCTCAAACAAGGGCAATTTGTCCCCAGGGGCCCCTTGGCAATGTCTAGAGACATTTGTTGTTACATTAGTGGGGGAGGGGGCTCCTGGCATCTACAGGGTAAAAGCCAAGGATGCTATTGAACATATCACCATACACAGGACACCTGTCCCTTTGGTAAAGTATTATCAATCCAAAATGTCAACAGAGCCAAGGTTGAGAAAACGTGATTTAGAATAATCAATCAGCATACTGATGAACATTTAACAAGTCTTAGGTCTATAACTGAGTATATCTGGGAGCACATATCAGACACTGGCCGCCTCCTCCCTTCTTTAACACCTCCGTCAGTGCATTCCATTGTCCCCATTGCTACCTCATAAGAGAAGTGCTTGTTTATTCCCTTTCTGGATGATGAGAATGAGAAAATTGCAAGCTGTTCCAGTAATTTCCAGAGGATCCCATGAACCAGGACATTATACTCCAAGTCTGAGAAAAGTCCGCAAACATTTCAGGAAAGTTCCCTTCTTTGGCAAAACTGAAAGGCTACAAACAAACTCACTTTCAAGTTGATATTTAAGGGCATGTTATGAATCTCTTAGATGTCTCTCCAAGTCTTGCTGTAGTTACTATGATGAAAAGTTGTAAACTTAGTTGCAATAAACTAGACATTATTTTTAATTGTTTCCTCTCAGGCATTGTCACATATACGTACAGGGGGGAGAAAAGCTGCGAGGAAAATCAGTATTTACAGTCCCAAATAGGTTTCTCACTGTCATCAGTCTATATCCTAAGGTGTTTCTGCATTGAAAGAAAATATATTAGCAGAGAAATATGAGGGAAGAAAAACTAAAAAGTACCAGATGGTCTTCAAATGTTGGAACAGATAATTTATAACCTTTGTAACTTCATTGCTTCCAGGTATTATTATTATTATCCATGTGCAAGATTAGACCAGAAGAGCTTATTTCCAACTCTGAAGGTCACTGTCAACCTTACCACATCCAGGATATCTGAACATTGAGGCTCCATCAAGAATAGTTCCAGGAACTCATCCAATTTGATTTGCCTTTCCAAAATTAAAATTTGGATAATAATAATAATAATAATAATAAAAAAAACAGAACATGCCAATCTCTATAAATCAGCATGAAAAAGTTGAGAACGGGCTATTTGACACTAAGTATCTGGGGATACTGAGCATACCCGGCATGGGCCAAATCTCCCTGTGTACAAGATACTTTGTAAATAGTCCTCTGGCTCGACTGCTTCGTTTTAACAATTAGTTCTCTGGATTCTACCTAGACTTCTGGTACTCCAAACCTATATGTCACATTTGAATGTACTTAATCATAATGAGGACATTGCACTTTATCTGATTGACTCTATCCTAACAGAAATTGTATGAAGGCTCCATCATCAACCACCATAGACACAATAGCAGTCCTGGAGTATGAATTCAACTGTAAAGACAAGGGGCGCCTGCGTGGCTCAGTTGGCCAAGCGTCTGTCTTTGGCTCAGGTCATGATCCTGGGGATGGAGCCCTATGTCAGGCTCCCTGCTTAGTGGGAAGCCTGCTTCTTCCTCTCCCTCTGCCTGCTGCTCCCTCTGCTTGTGTTCCCTGTCAAATAAATAAGTAAAATATATATTTTTAAATTTTAACTGTAAAGACAAGTTAAGAAATTTTACTGCTCTAAAAGATTGGAAATTGGAGCAATTCAGGGTTCCAAAGCTATGAGACCTGCTATCATGTCTTCTCTGTTTTCATCTAAAAAACAAACAAACAAACAAACAAAAAACTGCTAGAAGAAAATGACATAAGCAAATAAAGTAGACAAATAATTTCCTATTTTCTGGCATTGTTATTTATTTTTTGAATCTGTGTGTTATTGTTAAAAATGATACTCTGAGCCGGGTGATGGGTATTAAGGAGGGCACATGTTGTGATGAACACTGGGTGTTATACACAAATAATAAATCACTGAACACTATATCCAAAACCAATGATGTACTATATGGTGGCTAAGTGAACGTAATTAAAAAAAAATGATACTTTCTGTTCCTTGTTTGCCTTCTAAGTATAGATAATACATCTTAAAATATGTGAAAAGCATTTTATAATGATTATGTTCTTTTCATTCAGATTTCAAAACAGAGCACCAAACCAGATCCTTCCAAGGTTGGGACAAAATCAGGTTTGTCATTAAAGGATAATAATAAAAGAAAATTCATGATGGAATATGAAAGTGAACATTTGTGTTGGAATTTTTCAAAAACAGAAAGATCCTATTCACAGTTATTATTATTAATTATTTCTATGGGAGCTTTCCTGTATAATTTGCATACTGCTTACTGATTTTAAGCCAACTGAAAAGTAACTGGAATAAATTTTGCAAGAACCGTTAATATCAGAGGCAAAAAATCTAGTAATTCCTTTTTAGCATGACCTCCATTCAAAGGCATGTTGACTTGACCCTTAACTCACATGTGACTTGTAACATTTCCCTCAAAAATGTGTCTTTGGCCTCAAGGTACAACCACAAGGAGCATCAGGTTGAGTATATATGAATCCTTCATCCAAAACATGTTTCACTCCTGGAAAAACAATCAAAATTACACATCATGGGGTGTGCCATCATCTCTGTGTAAGGACAATAGCACGTCAATCTGATATTGAAACAGGTGGCACTAGCGAATCCCTTTCCTGCAGGTGCATGCTAACTAGAGGAGAACAGGTCCGACTTGCACTTAGCAACCTAAAAAGAAAAAATAAAACATCTTGGGACACACGTGATTGTATCAAAGACATTGGACAGAATTCACCCACTTTTAGAGTTGCAATGTGCTAATCAGTAAATATGCCTGTATCAAGCTATATTGTGAAAACAAATAATTAATGCAATGTCAATATATACTACCCTGGGAAAAGCAAAAACAGGGAATTCACATCATCAAGGAGAAAGAATATGGGCACAGCAAAGGGCTAAGGTGTCTTTGCTCTGTTAAACAATGTGTCAGGAGGACAGGTGTCCTTCCCTCTCATTCAATGATAATTAATTTTTATTTTATTTTCCATAATGGACTTTTAGGCAGCATCTACTATGTTCTAGGCACTTGTGAATGGTTTATCTCAGTAAATTGTCAGACCCTCCCTGCCAGGTAGTCATCTGCATCATCACACAAATGAGGAAGTTAAGGATCTGCCAGGTAAAAGATAACAGGCTAAGTCAAGGGTTAGAACTGCATGACTATGGCTCTTTCCTCTATTCCCCAGTGACCTTTTGATAGGTTAAAATTCACCTTACTAAGTTCTTTGTAGTCTCCTTGGAGGATAACAGTTTCTGTATAGTTATTGAGCTTGTATGCTCTTCCTTTGTGCAATCATGGTATTTACGTTGGCATCATGAAAATCTTATAAAATGTTCTCCCATTTGTAGAAATTTTGATGATTTAAATACCTAAACATCATCTAATTATAGATGAGATTATGGTGTGTGATTATAAAATATTGAGAAGAAAAGGAATCTCTTTGGGTTGACTCATTATTCTCCTATAGGACTTTTTTTTTTTTTTT
>RCUC01063691.1:0-11725 GCA_003697995.1 Taxidea taxus jeffersonii
CACACTTAGAGGAGTTATTTTGCTCATATAAACATTATATTCCTTTATTGATTGTTCTCATTTCTATATTACCATGTCACTTGATAGAACAATGCCATTAAAAACACATCTTTGGGGCGCCTGGGTGGCTCAGTGGGTTAAGCCTCTGCCTTCAGCTCAGGTCATGATCTCAGGGTCCTGGGATCGAGGCCCGCATCCGGCTCTCTGCTCAGCGGGGAGCCTGCTTCCCCATCCCCCTCTGCCTGCCTCTCTGCCTACTTGTGATCTCTTTCTCTGTGTCAAATAAATAAATAAAATCCTTAAAAAAATAAAAAATAAAAACACATCTTTGAAGAATATTTTAAACACTGATAACTGCGATGCAAATGTCCAATCTCCACACTGGAGAAACGGGCTTTCCTGTGATAGCTCATCCTCAGGCAGCCCAGGGTAGTTCGGAGTAGGAGCTCCACGACAGGGATGCAAAAACGAGTTCAGGGGTGAAATGACTACCCAAAACAACACAGACCAGAAGTGGTGAAGCTGGGATGTCAACACCAATTGGTGCGAAAGCCATTTTCAAGCTACTGCCTCCCAACACGCACAAGTAATCACAACGGAACATGAGATGAGAGCTGAACAACCTGGGAAAAAGGGACAAATTCCTAAAAACATACAACCTCCTAAGACTGGCTCACGAAGAAAGAGAAAATCTGAACAAACTGGCAGTGAGTGAGGAGACTGAATAGGCAATCAGACAGGAACGACAGCGACGGCAAAATGAACAAGAACTCCTCTCAAACTCTTCCAAAAACACTGAAGAGGAGGGAACACGTCCAAAGCCATTTTACAAGGCCAGCATTATCCTGATACCAAAGCCATATAAGGACACTACGAGGAAAGAACATCACAGGCCAATATCGCTAATAAGCCCAGATGAGGGGCGCCTGGATGGCTCAGTGGGTTAAAGCCTCTGCCTCCGGCTCAGGTCGTGATCGCAGGATCCTGGGATAGAGCCCCGCATCAGGCTCTTTGCTCAGTGGGGAGCCTGCCTCTCCCTCTCTCTCTGCCTGCCTCTCTGCCTACTTGTGATCTCTGTCTGCCGAATAAATAAATAAAATCTTTAAAAAAAAAATAAGCCCAGATGAAACACTTCTCGACAAAACACCACCAAACTGAATTCACCAGCACGTGAAAGGGTCATACGCCATGATCAAAGGTCATACACCCCCAGGATGCAAGGATGGGTGAATAAATGCAAATCAATAAATGTGAAATACCACATTAACAAAATTGAAAGGAAAAAAAATCCTATGATCATGTCAATAAGTGCGGAAAAAGCATTCAACAAAATACAACATCTTTCCATGATAAAGACTCTCAACGAATCAGGTACAGAAGAAATGTACCTCAGCAGATTTCAAGCCACATACGACAAGCCCACAGTTAACAATTCGGGTCATCCTTAACAGCAAAGAAACACTGAAAGCTTTTCCTCTAAAATCAGGAACAAGATAAGGTTCCCCACTCTCTCAACCACAGTACTGGAAGTCCTAGCCAGAGCAATTAGGCAACAGAAAGAAGTAACAGACATTCACACTGCAAAGAAGTAAAACTGTCACTATTTACAGATGGCATGAGGAACTCACCACTCAACAGCTTAACAACCCCCCACCCCCGCAAACAACCCCAAAGAACCTGATTAAAAAATGGGTAAAGGATCACAATAGACATTTCTCAAGACATACAGATGGGTAACAGGGATATGAAAATGTGCTCAACACGACCCATCAGGGACATGGAAATTAAAACCACAATGAGAAATCACTGTGTAGGGGCATCTGGGTGGCTCAGTGGGTTAAAGCCTCTGCCTTTGGCTCAGGTCATGATCCCCGGGTTCTGGGATCGAGCCCCACATTGGGCTCTCTGCTCGGCAGGGGGCCTTGCTTCCTCCTCTCTCTCTCTGCCTGCCTCTCTGCCTACTTGTGATCTGTCAAATAAATAAATAAAATATTAAAAACAACAACAACACTGCACACCTGTCAGAATGGCTAGTATCAAAAGTCAAAAGAGAACAAGGGTTGATGAGGTGTAGAGAAAAGAGGGTTCCTGCACACTGTTGGTGGAAATGGAAACACACAGTCATTGGGGAAAACAGTATAGAAGATCATTAAAAAACTAAAAATAAGACGATCACATGACCCAGCAATCCCACTCTGGGTATCTTTCCAAAGGAAATAAAATCAGATTCTTGAAGAGCTACAGCTGCACTCCCAAGTCCTTGCACTATTTACAATTGCAAAGCATGGAAACAACCTAAAGGGCTGTGGAGTGTAAAAGGATAAAGAAAACGTCCACACGTGTCCCCGTGAGCACTCACGCACATGCGCACACACACACAGCACGGACTGATATTGGCTTTAAAAAAGAATGAAATCTTCTTATTTGCAACAGTGTAGATGAACCTGGAGGACAAGATGCTAAGGAGAATAAGCCAGGCACAGAAAGACAAATGTCGCACGATGTCACTTACATGTGAAATTTAGAAACGGTGAATTCATAGAAGCAGAGAGCAGGACGGTGGTTACAAAGGGCAGGGGGGCGTGGAGGGACATGGAGAGATGTTAGTGAAAGCATACAAAGTGCCAGATATGCAGGATGAATACTTCGGAGAGCTAATGTACAGCATGGGGACTAGAGTTAACAATATGGTACTCACCCGTGAACTCTGCTAAGTAAATCTTGTTCTCACACACAAAAAGGTAGCTATGTAACTGGCTTGACTGTGGTAATAATTTTACAATGTATCTCAAAACACCACATGCATCTTAAATACATATAATTTTTTATTTTTGAGTTATGCCTCAAGAAACCAGTAAGAATATTAAATGCAAAGAGCAAAATCCAAGCGATCTAGAGTAAGAGCTAAATTTGTAAAAAGAAAAAAAAAAGCATATATATTTACACTTATGGTTTGAGAGAAATTCACCAAACTATGAAAAGATTAGGACGGTAGGCAACAATTTTTTCTTTATACTTTTCTCTATTTTTAACATTCCCAATGATGGTCATGTATTAACTTGTAATTTTTTTTTTAAATCAAAAATTTTTTGCAGTATTACCATCTGCTAGTATTATCGGTGGGACCCTCACCTAACCTACCCCCATCGTCAACTGAATCTATCATATCACACCATGTCAAATGACACATATGGAAATGACTCTGAAACTCTTATTTCATACACAAATCATAGAAACGAACATTTTTAAACTAGAAGGAACCAGCAAGGTCAAACGTAATTGCTCATTCAACTGAATTTGACTCAATTCAGTGTAAATAAACCAGTATTTACAAAACACCAATGGCCAAGGCCCCCAAAGTGAAAAATACTCAGTTCCAGAAAATACCGCCGCTAGTCAGTCCTCACCAAACAGGAATACAGAAACTGCTCCTTCTACCGTGGGAAAGCCAGAGATCTGGGCACTCTGGGACAAATGCCCCATCTATTCTGTACCTCCTGTGCCAAAGTGCTCCAGCCAGCATCTGGGAGCAGGGGAGCAGTTCGAGAGACTCGGGACTCACTTTTCTCCCTCCAGGTACTCTCCCAGAAGGAGCAGCAAGTCTGTTTCTTGAAGACAGGACGGCAAAGCAAAAGGAGACAGGCAAGTAGGGGGTGCCAAAGTGGAGTTAGGAGGCCAAATCAGACACAAGCAATGAAGATTTAATTACGTTTTCAAAACCACCCTATTAGTTTGTTTTTTTTTTTAAGATTTTATTTTGTAAACTCAACTCTACAACCTATGTGGGACTTGAACTCACAACCCTGAGATCAAGACTTGGTGGTCGTGTTCCACCAACTCAGCCAGCCAGGTGCTCCCCCCACCACCCCATTTCTAATAGCATTGACATAGCAGCAATTATTTGTCTGTTTCCTCAAGGATTTCAGATTGCAAACGCTTGACCTTGTAGCCAACTGGGCTGAAGAGCTTTATCTACTACCATTTATTCTTATCACAACACTATAAGGCAGGTGTTATTATGCCCACTTTATAGATGAGGATACAGAGGCTCAGGGTTTGCTTAAAATCATATTGTTGGTAGGTGGCAAAGCCGGTATTCTAACTCAGGTTTGTTTAAACCCCAAGCATGTGGTTTTGGCCACCTCATCCCTTTTACAACCAAAGAGATAGTGTATCTTTTGTTCGTTTTAAAATTTTTTATTGTAGAAAATTTCAAACCGTCAACTCATTGTCCACTTGGATCCTCTCTACTCCTCCCCACCCCGATCTCTTCTAAATGGGATCTCGTTCTAAATCGACTCAAATCCCAGATGTTCTGTCATTTCATCTATTAATATTTCAGTGTACATCTGATAAGAGCTTCTTAAAAAAATATAACCATAATCACATGGTATGCTCTTAACCACAATAAACTGCTTATCAAGTTAATTAAGCAAGATTGTTCATCCGTGAGAAGTCAAGTTTACAGGAACATAAAATACAGGACTGATCCCAGATACATATTTATACAGTGGGTCGTAAAAACTTGTAGTTTTTCCTAGCTTTCCTAGTAGACTTAGATTATCTGAAATCAGTGGAAACACAATTACAATCTCAAAAGTACTAACCCAAACAAGGAAATAAGTATCAGTTTGATGATGATGATGAAGAAACAATTTGAATTAATATATAATTAACTTATTACAGAGGATCCAATTAGAGAAAATGTGGCACCAACAGATTATTCTGAATTATTTCAGTTTATTCTGAAAAGTTTGTCTTTATTTTCAATACACTGTCTGTAAACTTAAAACTTCATTTTAAGATTATCAAAATTCTAAACCAAAAAGTTTATCCAAAAAATATATTTAAAATGTGCGGTTTCGGGTCATAATTACGGATGTGCATTTTTTCTCTCCTTCCTGTTTTGTTTGAAGCCACTTTATTTTTACCACAAATATGTTCTTAGCATCTAAGTGTATACACACACTCAGAGGTAAATTCTTCCCAAAATAAGTGTTTCCTAAAATATCTGACTTATAGAGAAAATCTGAAATGAAAAGGTAATAAACATGCTGAGATCTTGAACCTCACCAACAGCCGACTTAAAACGAGAGGTCATCTTTTTCCTATCAGGTTAGTAGAAGTTATTAAGACTTACGGTGTGGTGTGTCGTGAAGTATGTGGGTAAATGAACACTGGACATTCTTATACGCTACTCGTGGAAGTGTGAACTGATAGGACTTTGTAGTTACAGGTTGTTTGGTACCTTCTATTTAAAGTCATCCCATGCCTAGGAATCTACATCACAGAAATAGTAGAGCTGACACACAAAGATATATCTACAAGGCTATTCAGAGCAGCTCTGGTTAGAACTAAAATCAAGCAATAAAAATGTAATGCAAATTTCTATAAACAAAAGAACAACTTATAAATTGTGAGTCCTCCTTACAATAAAATATTATTGTAGTGGTCTAAAAATAAGAATGTAGGCCCACGTGTACCACTATTTTAAAAACGTCTGCAAGAGAGGGTGCCTGCGGCGCCTGGGTGGCTCAGTAGTTTAAGCATTTGCCTTCAGCATGATCATGGTCATGATCCCGGGGTCCTGCGACCGACGGAGTCCTGCTTTGGGCTCCCTGCTCAGCCCAGAGCCTGCTTCTCCCTTTCCCTCTGCCCCTCCCACCACCAGCTCCTGCTCGCTCTCTCCCACTGGCACACACGTGCTAATAAACACAATCCTTAAAATAAATAAATAAATAAATAAAGGGGGGAGGCTTGGCTGGCTCAGTTGGTAGAGCAGAAAACACTTAATCTCAGGGTGGTGAATTTAAGCCCCATATTGTGCCGGGAGCCTACTTAAAAAAAAAAAAAAAAAAAAAAAAAAGCTAAGATAATAAATGAAAAAGACAAGTACACTTATTCTACAAGTATTTACTGAGTACCCACAGGCACTGCTCTAGGTTTTTTTGAATGGAGCACTGAGTAAGAAGAAGAAAAAAGCCCACCTTGTTGAGCTTACACTCTAGTGCAGAGAGCGGGTGAGAAAAAACACGGAGTAGGGGCGCCTGGGTGGCTCAGTGGGTTAAAGCCTCTACCTTTGGCTCGGGTCATGATCCCAGGGTCCTGGGATTGAGCCCCGCATCGGGCTCTCTGCTCAGCACGGAGCCTGCATCCTCCTCTCTCTCTCTGCCTGCCTGCCTCTCTGCCTACTTGTGATCTCTGTCAAATAAATAAATAAAATCTTTAAAGAAAAAAAAAAACATGGAGTAAAGACCGTGGTTTATCAGCCTGTGAGGAGTACTGTGACAGTGTGGGGGAGGGAGAGGAAGACAGCGGGACGGTGGGTCTCTGGGCCACTTAAGAGGCGGGTGGTCCTGGAAAGCTTCACAGGGGAGGCACCTCCGGGCAGAGGCAGGAGGGCAGTGTGGCATGGGCCCAGCAGACGGCAGCGCAGCGGAACGGTGTTCCAGGCCACCGCACCGGCATGGAGCTCAGCAGACAGGATGACGACAGGAGGTCAGCATGGCTGCTCTTTGGCTTAGAAGTCACTGAAGAGCTCTGCACAAACCTGATCTTAGATTTTATAAAGTGTGATTACTCCCAAAAAAAAGACAAGAAAAAAGAAAGAAACCTCTGAGTGGGGAATGTGTCTATGAAGATCATTAATGTTCTGCGGAAAAACGACATACCAACCCAACTGAGTGGCAGGAGTGGCAAGGGCTCTTCAATACGCTCGTGGCCCTCTTGTATTAGTCAAGCTTTTGGATCAGCAAAAAGTAAAATGTCACCTGTCACATACTAAATACTATGTTGCTGTTTCAGATGCTTTATGAAAGGCAACTGTAGGGGCTCCTGAGTGGCTCAGCGGGTTAAGCCTCTGCCTTCAGCTCAGGTCATGATCTCAGGGTCCTGGGATCAAGCCCTGCAAGCCCTCGCAGGCCCCGTGTCAGGCTCTCTCTTGAGCAGGGAGTCTGCTTCCCCCTCTCTCTCTCTCTGCCTGCCTCTCTGCCTACTTGTGATTGCTCTCTCTGTGTCAAATAAATAAATAAAATCTTTAAAAAAAGAAAAAGAAAGGTGATTGTAACTCATGGTGTTCTAATTTATACATACCCAGCCAAAACACTTTTTGTTTTCTATAAACTATGCCTCTGAAAATGAAGTATTATATTCACAAAAGCTTTTTTGACTTCTGAGAGTGAGTTGTAGGATAGTTTTTACAATCAAACCTAACTTTTAGAAATTGTAAATGTCAGAGGTGCCTGCCTGGCTCAGTCCACAGAGCATGCAACTCTTGATCTTGGCGTCCTGAGTTTGAGCCCCATTTTGGGTGTGGGAATTACTTAAAAAAAAAAAACAAAAAACACTTAAAAAAATATATGTTAGTTAGAAAGGTATCAGGAGAGTCACAACATATAGTCTTGCTATTTGGTGGCATCCATAATAAGACTGGTTGTCGGGCACCTGGGTGGCTCAGTCAGTTAAGACCCTGCCTTCAGCCCTGGGTCCTGGGACTGAGCCCCGTGTCCAGCTCCCTGCTCAGAGGGGAGTCTGCTTTTCCCTCTCCCTCTGCTCTCTCCCCCCAACTTGTGCTCTTTCTCTGAAAAAAATAACTAAAATCTTAAAAAAAAGAAAAACCAGAGCCCCATGTCAGGCTTCCTGCTCAACAGTGAGTCTGCTTCTCTCTCTTTCTTCCCCTGCTCATTCTCTCAAATAAATAAAATCCTTAAAAAAAATCTTAAACAAACGAACAAGATTAGTTGTGTATTACTGAGCACTCACAAGCCCACTATCCAGGTTCAGAGAATTCCTATTCTCACAAACATGCCAACAATACCTTATTCACTATTAAGTGCTCATTGGAGAAAAACTGGGACACAGAAATATATTCCTCGCCTCACCTAACATACACCTGCTGAACCCCCACCACGTGTCGGGCACTGTGCGCCAAAGGACAGCCAGACAAGCCAGCTCCTGGCCTCAGGAGGTTTGCCATCCTCCCAGTTGGACAAAAGTAAAACAGGTAACAACAAATATGCATTTACCCACTTTCCAGACTTATTAAATGTCTGTACTATAGTTGCTTTGGATCCACAGGAAGGGAGGGTGGGAAGGAGGGAAGAAATGAAGCATCCTGACAAAGAGAAGTGCCTTTGTACCTCTGTCTAACCCTAATCTCCTCCCACACCCCTCCCCATGCTCATGAACTGGTTGGGTGTGTTCTTACTTTTCCTTTTAAAATACTTTTACTGTTGAATTGGGGTGCCTGGGTGGCTCAGTGGGTTAAAGCCTCTGCCTTCAGCTCGGGTCAAGGTCCCAGGGTCCTGGGATGGAGCCCCACGTCGGGCTCTCTGCTCAGCGAGGAGCCTACTTTCCCCTCTCTCTGCCTGCCTCTCTGCCTGCCTGTGATCTCTGTCTGCCAAATAAATAAATAAAATCTTTAAAAAAAAAAATAAAACACTTTTACTAATTTGGTGAGTGCTGTGAAGTGTGTAAGCCTGACGATTCACAGACCTGTACGCCTGGGGCAAATACTACTTATATGTTAATAAAAATAATTACTAAAAAAAGGAAAAGAACACAAAAAAATAAATAAAATACTTTTACTAGACCAATCCATATCCATAAATACCACATAGTATCATTCTGTGTTTTAAAAATTTGGATAAACAGTGTCATAATGTATAAGTACTTCTACAACTTGCATTTCCGGACATTGTGCTTTCTGAGGACATTTCTGTGTTAATACACTTAACACGCTCTAGTTCCTCATTTTACCTGCTTGTAGTCCATCACATGTACATCACCATACAGGCAGTTCCAATCCACAATGGTTCGACTTACAATGTTTTGGCCTTACAATGGCACAAAAGTGATGCACGTTCAATAGAAACCATACTTCAAACTTTGAGCTCGGCTCTCTTCCCAGGCTGGGGGTGTGTGCGATCCTCTCCTATGAGGCTGGGCGGCGGCAGCGAGCTGCTGCTCAGGCAACCCTGCGATCACAATGGAAACCAACCCCTACACCGACAACCACTGTCTGTCACTTTCAGTACAATATCCAATGCATTACACGAGATATTCCGCACTTTATTATAAAACGGGCTGCGTGTAAGGTGATTTTGCCCAGATGCAGGTGACTGTTAAGTGCTCTAAGAGTTTAAAGTAGGCCAGGCTCAGCTATGCTGTTCGGCAGGTTAGGTGTATTAAATGCATTTTCAACTCCTGACATTTTCAACTTACAGTGGGCTTGTCAGGGGTCAACTGTGAGTCAAGGAAGATCTGTACATCCACTCCCCCATCCGTGTACATTCGGGTAATTTCCAATCTTCAGCCATCACAATGCTGTTATGAAATTGCTGTACACATTTTCTTACGGGTATTTGTGTGGGGGTAGAGACTATACACATCTAGATGTGAAAATCCTGGGACACAGAGTGCACACACTTTCGGCTTACTAGAAATCGCCAAATGATCTCCAAAGGATATGAGTTTCCTTATATCCTCACTGAAACCTGCTGTCAGACACTCTGCTTCACCCAGTCTCGGGAGAAACCCGTGCTGACGCTGGTCCACGGAGGCTACTTCATGAGTCTGAGCAACTTCTCTGTTTAGTAGGCATTTGGGTTTTTCTTTTGCAAAATGCCTTTTTTAGAGCCTCTACCATTTTCCTTTTGGATTTTTAATGTTCTTTATACATTCTGTCTCCTAAGCTTTGACTTTTATGTTGCAGGTGCCTTCCCCCAGTCTTTTACCTTTATGTTTAATTGTGTGGTATCTTTTGCCGTTATGTCTTTTTTTTTTTCAGTTTGGAAGGACAAAACCTATCAACCTTTATTCCTGATAGTAATTTTTTTATTTTTTTTTAAATTTTTAAGGATTTTATTTATTTGACAGAGATCACAAATAGGCAGAGAGGCAGGCAGAGAGAGAGAGAGAGGAGGAGGAAGCAGGCTCCCTGCTGAGCAGAGAGCCCGATGCAAGGCTCAATCCCAGGACCCTGACATCAAGACCTGAGCTGAAGGCAGAGGCTTTAACCCACTGAGCCACCCAGGCGTCCCCTGATAGTATTTTTAAAATCTTTCTTTCTTTCTTTTTTAGAAACATCCTTCTCGGGACGCCTAGGCGGCTCAGTGGGTTAAGCGGCTGCCTTCGGCTCAGGTCATGATCCCAGCGTCCTGGGATCGAGTCCCCCATCGGGCTCCTTGCTCGGCAGGGAGCCTGCTTCTCCCTCTGCCTCTGCCTGCCACTCTGCCTGTACTCGCTCTCTCTCTCTCTAAAAGAAAAAAAAAGAAACATCCTTCTTTATTCAAGGTCATAAAATAGTAATGATACATTATTCTAAAAGTTTAAGGGTTGCTTTCACGTTTTGGTCTTTAATCTACCAGGAATATATTTTTGTGTATATTTTTGAATATATTTTTTCTCCCCATGTGGAAAGCCACTGGTCCTAAGGCTATTTTAGAGCAATCTGTCCTAACTTCCATTGCTCTGTGGTACCACCTCTATTATGCATCAAGATCTCATTAAGATGTAATGCTTCCTACTCTGTCCTACTGATCTGTCTGATTCTCGCTACAGTATCATAAGGCTTTATGATCTGAAACCAAGTAAGGCAAGACCTCTCTTCTGTTTAGATGTGTGTTGGCTATTTCAGGACTTTTGATGACCAAAAGGAGAACCAGGGGGCTTCTCGGGTGCTAGTAACATCCTGTTTCTTGACCTGTGTTCAGTCATAAGAAAATTCACCAAGCAGCACACTTATGGACTGAGAAACTGAATGACAGGCAATGAGATGAGAGAGGAGGCCAGCTCACGGAGAGACGGGCTGCCCTGCTGAGACTGTGAGCTCCCTCCTAAGGGGAAGAGGGTGCCCCTAATGGGAAAAGGGCAGTAACGTAACTGGATTTGGTGTTTAGACAGGTCACTCCAGCTACAGAACAAATATAAAGTGGACTAATGCTGGGACACCAGCTAGAAGGAGACCAGATTGGCCCAGGAAGTAGAAGGATGGCCTGGACCTCACATCCACGGAACTCAGTGAGGAGAAGTCATGGGAAGATTTCAAGCTTGAGAAAATGAGTGGCTGGTGGTCCCAGTTACCAACGAAAGACCATCTGGAGCAAGGGTAGACAGGTTGGGGGGTGAAGGAGTAGAAGGACAAGTGGGTTTCCAACATGCAGAGATGCTTACAAGACAACTGTACAGAAGTGGGGAGATGGGGCGCATGGATGGCTCAGTCGTTAAGCATCTACCTTCAGCTCAGGCCATGATTCCAGGGTCCTGGGATCGAGCCCTGCATCGGGCTCCCTGCTTGATGGGAAGCCTGCTTTTCCCTCTCCCACTCCTCCTGCTTCTGTTCCCTCTCTCTGTCAAATAAATAAATAAAATCTTAAAAAAAAAAAAAGAAGAAGAAGAAGAAGAAGAAGAAGAAGTGGGGAGATGAATTTAGCTATCCAGAGCTTCAGGAGAAAGATCTTACCTGAACATGAAATAGGAAAAAACACTCATAATCCCTAAAGACAATTACTATTTTGATGTATTTTCTTCTTTTCTCCTCATCTTAATAATAGTTGTTTTGCACGGACAATCCTGTTCTTCTAAAAATGAGAATATAGGGACGCCTGGGTGGCTCAGACAGTTAAGTGTCTGCCTTCAGCTCAGGTAATGATCCCAAGGTCCTAGGATCGAGTCCCGCATCAGGCTCCTTGCTCGTTGGGGAGCCTGCTTCTCCCTCTGCCTGCTG
>RCUC01063696.1:0-12927 GCA_003697995.1 Taxidea taxus jeffersonii
AGCCTGATGTGGGGCTCGATCCCAGGATCCTGAGATCATGACCTGAGCTGAAGGCCGAGGCTTAATCCACTGAGCCACCCAGGGCCCCTTTTTAATTTTTTTTTTTTTAAGATTTTAAGAAATCCATTTTCTTTTTGATCATGTATATTTGTCCCATTCAGGCAGCCTTTTCCAAAAGGCTGTAAGACTGGCTCTCTTTGTTGCATGGTTCCATATCTGGTCCACAGGCAAATAACACTCATTCTTTGCCCTGGCAAACTTAGGAAATACATGTTACTCTCAATCTAGCCAATATCACTGACAACCAGCAGAGCAGCCAGCCAGTCTCTCATTTTTGTCTTTGGATCTTCCAGACAGTGGTCAGCCAAGCTTCTGCTCAGTCTGCCGGACTAAAGCAGACACGGATCTTTGTCTCCATGAAACAATTTTCTCTTGATGAAGAAGCAACATCCAGCAAGAGAATGCACATAAGTCTCTAAAAACCCTTTCTGGGTCATTTGCCCAAATTAGGTATAAAGTTATGAAAGGTCCCAATAATCCCTGGATGTAAGGGGTTAAGAGTTGCTGGCTACTAACTATGAACAATTTTTACTTCTGTTCCCAATAGTTGTTTTGCATTAAGGCCTCAGTAGAAATGTTCCTTATATAGTCAATGGTGAATGATTTCATTGCTTCATTCATAATTTTGAGTATTCATTCTCAATATTTTAATTAGATTTGTCACATCTTGCAGATTTATCTACACTTAAAAAAATCTGGTGATTAATTTCAGATTAAGTTTTCATTGATTATCTTGCTTTTCTTCTTTCATCCTTCTAGAGTTAAACCAGTTTAGTGTTTCTTCTTAATGTAATAACTTATTTAATATTTAATTCTATAAATTTATCCTTGACTAAGGCTTTGATTGTATTCTAGTAAAAAGTATTTGTGGATAATATTTATAAAACATTTATTTATGCCGGACTCCATACTAAGTGTGGAAAGCACTTATTATCTCAATGAAACCAGATAAAACTCTTATCACCAAGGGATTATTATTATTATAGTTTATAATGATGCAAACTAAGGCTTAGGGAACTAAATTAACTTACCAAATTTTACAGAACAAATAAGTTTCAAAACGGGAATTTATTCATAGAAAACCCTACTTCACTGCCCTATGCCATTTAGCCACTTCCCATTATTTATATTCCCTTCTTATTTCTTTGTAAAAAGTCCTTATTTGCAGTTGTGCTATCTCTTTGACTAAGAATTCTTTTAGAATGGCATATTAGCATGTCTCATTTAGAATAGTTTTGTTTAACTTCTGTTGTTAATTTTGAATGGACTTCCAGGATGACAATATGAGCTCTGGTGAGCCATTCCCCAATGAAACTGATAAAAATTATTAAAACAAAGATAAACAACAACAATAAAAACCTCCCAAAACATTTAAAGCCTTTGGAAATAATCCGAAGGTCAAATGGCAAATAAAAAACATCTACAAAAATTCAATTAAAAAACCAAGAATCTGTGATATTTGAATGGGGTCTGCTCCCTCCCTCAATACACATGGCTCAGTGAGGTGGAGACTCCACTCTAGATAGCTAATGGACAAGAGATTCTCCCCCCACCAACTCCCAGCCAGAGGACTTTACTCATAGGAAGACTGACACTCCAAGATTCTCATCCTGCCCCCAGGTACCTATTGCTGAGGCTAATTCCCAGATATCCTGGAGATAGGTGAAGGTTCTCCTTTTCTGCCCCACTCCCACTCCCACACTGGAGGCTCTACATTTGGCATGACATGCTGAGAATACTGAGGACCCAATAGCAATTCTTTAAGTTTATAAGTAGTGGATCCATACCAAGAAGTACACTGGCTAGTGCCCCGTCATCATTTCTTTAAGTGAAGGTGTCACTCAATGAGAAGTTTGCTATTGTCCCTAGCTCTAGATTCAGAGTCCTAAATCAAAGATTTGTCTGGGGGAAGATGCAGGTCATGAAACATATAGTTCCTAATATCTTCTGAGAGGAACTGATCTCATTAGCAGAAAAGCATAGATATCACAAGGAAATAAACTGCAGATCAATAGCTCTTATTAATATTGGTACAAAAGTTCTTGATAATATATTGAGAAATATACATAGATATGTAAATAGAATTATACAGTATGACCACCAGGGATGTGATATTGGTTTAACATGTTGAAATCACCACCAATGTAATACATACCATCAGTACACACACACACACACACACACACAAAATCACATGATAATCTCAATAGATGTAGATGATTTGACAAATAACAGCTTTTTGTAGTAAAAATACTGAACAAAAACCAAACAAACAAAAAACACAGAGCGAACTAAGAATAGAAAGGAAAATTCCTCAATATGAGGGGCATTTATGAGAACCCACAGACAGCCTCATCCCTAATGGCGAACGACTCAATACTTTTTCCAAAGATCAGCAACAAAGAATAGAAAGGAAAATTCCTCAATATGAAGGGCATTTATGAGAACCCACAGACAGCCTCATCCTTAATGGCGAACGACTCAATACTTTTCCCAAAGATCAGCAACAAAAGTGGATGTCCACTTTCATCACTTCTATTCAAAATTGTACTGGAGTAGACTTATAGCCAGGGAAATCATGTAATCAAGCACAATGGTACTGAGCACCTGCATTAGGAAATGTTTCATTTTCAACAAAGGTAGAAATCTCATTAAAAATGATTCTAAAAGGGAAGTGTCCACTCACAGATCAGGGGGTCAGTGGGTCAGGTAAGGACTCCTGGATGAGATGGTGGATGATCTCTTAAAAGAGACAAAAAATTTCCCAAGCCTACAAAGCATAAGAACACTATCCTAGGGAGAGGGATCGGGATGATATATTTGAAAACCACATGTAACTCAGTACTGAGAGAATGTGCAGAAATAAAAGCAAAAATATAAGGCAGAACCACAGAGGGCCTTGTGCACTGGTGAAAGAAGTAAATGAGGTCATACAGAGCATGTCTGAGGATGAGGTTGGATGAGACTTTGAGTGCACTGGAGTGTGGATCATTGTTGTTGATACTGTTGTAGTGAAAAGGGAAAAAAAGTGGTTTGGTGTATGTGACTCTCCTTCATGGATACCTCTAGAAATAACAGTGAGACTCTGAGGGGGCTGGAAGTCCTATGTTATGCAGGTGGGGACAAAAAAAGATGAGTCTAAAAGGAAAAAAAGAAATAACTGATGGAATTGGATCTTTGACGCCATCCATATGAATTTCAGGGAAAGAGATCTATGCTGACACATATATATTCAAAAAAGCTAAACATAAAATAGTGAGGGTTTGCTCAGTTTATATTGCTTTCTGTTTACCACTCTTCTATTTTTAGCAAATCATGATATTGTGGAGTGATGTCTCATCTGCATACTGAAAAGCACTTATTGTGGAGGGTATATAAAAAGTTGAGGAAAAACAGAATGATGTTTTCTTATGCTATTATATGGGTATTGCAAATTTTAGCATCATGTTGATTTGAAATTCTGTATAGGCTAAGAATATAGCAATAGATAAAAGATAACCATTTATTAAAGTGCAAGGAACTTACTGGTGTGCTGCTGTTCACTGTTGTCCACTGTTGCCATGGTAACAATAGCTACTGTGCAGAAAGGAGTTGCTACTACCTACTGTTTGTATGTCTTTGGAAGGGATACAATGATGCTAAATTGGAAGCAGAGATGATCAGAGATGGGTTCAAATTTAAAAATCTTAGAAGAGAATCATAATACAAATTTGAGAGCAGAGGTTTTGTTTTTTAATATGATCATAATAGGAAGAAAAGGAATTTAATAATAATTGAATAATTAGTAAGACGAGATAGGGAGAGAAAAGAAGAAGAACATTACAGGTTTGTATTTCTATAACTTTTTGATGCAACTTCTCATCACTTGAATGAACAAAATAATGAATTATTTGACCATAGGAAGTAAACTGACAAAACAGTGCAGTGTATTTTGACTTTGTAGAACATATTCTGTAGCTGTATTTTATTGTTGACCATCTGCCTAATAAAACTACACTACAGCAATAGACTCTTGAGGGGAAATTTCTATTTGTTTTAAATACTTTGTCAGAAAATATATATGTAACCAAGAGCTGTATACTGCTTTTGGAATACTATATTATTTTCTCAATAGTAATCCAATTTCTGTTACTTTCAGCTCAGTGGATTTTGAACAAGTGACAAAAAGTATGAGGCTTAGCTCACAATGAAATACTTTTCTATTGCTTTCAAGATATTTCTCTTACCATATTGAAAGCACTTTCTAGTCCCAAATATATTTTCATTTACTCTAGGCTCACATAAGTGAGCTAGAAAATTGAGTCTGAAAGAGGAATGACACTGAGTAGTCTTTGTTCTATATATTATGCATGTGATCATGGAGTACCTGCAAGTCTGATTAAACTCAGCTGTTCATCCACTGCAGCTCTTCATCTGCCCAGCTGACTGTGATTTGACACAAATACAAGATGACACTGATTACCACCACTTTAAATTATGAGTATGAATATAATCTGAGCATTGATGTTGTTTGGCAATCATACTATATTTCCTTCTCTGTACGATTATTTCACATCATCTCTTCTGTCTTTAAATTTCTGACTTTTCTCCCCATCTTCACTGTCTGCTAATGAATTTGTCTTCCTCTTTACTATAAGATATAAGTGGTAGGCAGAGAACCATCACAGATTCATACCACTGCATTTATCCACATGATAACAGTCTGTCCTATAAATTCAGCCATCTTTCCTTTTATTAAGATGAAGTGTATGGGTTATAGGGAATACAAACTGGTGCAGCCATTCTGGAAAACAGTATGGCTATTTCTCAGAAAGTTAAAATAGAGCTACCCTATGACCCAGCAATTTCACTACAAAGTATTTACTCAAAAGATACAAAAATATCGATTCTAATAGGCACATGCATCCTGATGTTTATAGCAGGATCATCAACAATAGCCAAATTATGGAAAAAGCCTAAGTGTCCGTCAACAAATGAACTGATAAAGAAGTGATACATGGGCACCTGGGTGGCTCAGTTGGTTAAGCGACTACCTTTGGCTCAGGTCATGATCCTGGAGTCCTGGGATCAAGTCCCACATCGGGAGTCTACTTCTCCCGCTGACCTCTCTCCTCTCATTCCCTCTCTCTCTCCCTCTCAAATAAATAAAATATTAAAAAAAAAAAAAGAAGTGATACACACACACAAGAATATTATTCAGCTGTCAAAAAGGATGAAATCTTGCCATTTGCAACAATGTGGTCGGAGCTAGAGTGGTTTATGTTAAGTAAAATAATTCAGTCAGAGAAAAACAAGTACCATAGTATTTCACTCATGTGGAATTTAAGATACAAAACAGATGAACACAGGGGAAAGAAAAAGAAGAGAGAGAGAGAGGCAAACCATAAAAGACTCTTAACTATAGAGAACACACTGAGGGTTGCTGGAAGGGGAGTGGCCTCGGAGCTGGGCTAAATAGGGGGTGGGTATTAAGGAGGGCACTTGTGATGAGTATTGGGCATTATACATAAATGTTAAATCACTAAATTCTACTCCTGAAACCAATATTACTCTATATGGTAACTAACTAGTTAACTAGTTTAAATAAAAACTTGAAACAAACAAAAAAGATGATATGTATGGATTATCTAAAGGCAATTGTTTTATTTATATCTCCTGTCTCCTACATGATTCTTCTGTCTCAGCAACTGCCCCATTTAATTCCTTCACTATTAATGTTCCTCACAACTGTGTGTCAATGTCACAAATAGTTTGATTCTTAAATTCAATGGTTAATTCTCAGAACTCAGCCTTCTTGACCTGTCATTAGCACAGAACAATTGATTATTCTCACCTCCTAGAAAAACTTCTCCCTTTGGCTTTCAAGGCATCACACTCTAGTTTTTTCTACTTATTTGGCCTCTCGATCCAAAATTCATTTATTATACTCTCCTCTTTTAACTAATTTCTTTTCCAGCAAGCCCCTGAAGTCTCAGTCTTGGGTCCTTTCACTCTTTCTCTCTCTCTCCTCCCCTTTTTAAAGAACAATTTATTTATTGGAGAGAGAGAGAGAGAGAGAAAGAGAGAGAGAAAGTGGTGGGAGAGGCAGAGAAGGAAAAAGAGTCCTAAGCAGAATCCACACTGAGCACAGAGCCCAACACAGGGCTTAATCTCAAGACCCTGAAATCATCACCTGAGATGCTACCAAGAATCAGCTGGTCAACCAACTGTGCTACCCAGGCACCTGAATACCTTCACTCTTTCGTTGATCTCATCTTGTCTCAAGGCTGTGTATACCATCTATAAGACAACTGCTTATAAGTATGTATCTCCAGCCTAGAATGTTTTCTTAAATTTCAGACTCATATATCCAACTGCCTATGTAATACCTCCATTGAGGTGTCTAAATATATCTCAAAGATAACATAGCCATAAATTTACTTCCCATCTACTCTCTAAACCTGTATATTGGGTAGCTTTTTCCAATACAAAGGTCACAATGCCATCTTTCCACTTACTCAGGGTAAAAGTTAAGATTTATTATAAAAGTTTATCATTGCTTATTTTCCTGTTTTTAAAAAATATTTAATCATCATGTACCCACTCTCCATAATAATAGGTTATTTTAATTAAGGTCTATTTTGTGAAATATTAATATGGTTTTCTGGCACTGAAGTTCTGTCGATAACAAATAAAGTCAGTTTTTTGGTCTGAAAGTAGTTTTGAATTAGGCTTAGTTTTTTTCTTGGTATTTAATTCTAGGTTGACAATTTTTTGTGTTTCTTTGTTTGTTGTTTGTTTTTCCCTTACAATTGCTCTATTATTTTCTGGCACTCATATTTTCTGATGATAATTTTACTGTTATTTTTTTTCTTTACTATACACTAATTTTTTTTCTAGCTATATTTAAGATTTCTATTGTTATCAATTTTCAGCAACTTGATTATGTAGTGACTGTGTATTCTTATGTTTCTTTGCTTGGAGTTCACTCACTTGACTATATCTGTGAATTTATAATATCAAATTTGGAAAATTTTCAGCCATTAGCTGTTCAAATATTTGTCAACACACTCTACCTCTCCCTTTTCTTCTTTCCTTTTACGTATCAGTTACATATCAGGTAGACTGCTTGATTTTGTCTCACACACCACTTTTTCATTTTTTTTCTTCAGATTTTGTTTTCTCTTTGTATCTAAATTTGGATGGTTTATTGTATGTCTTCAAATTTACCAGGCCTTATAGAACCCTGGTATTCTCCCTGTGAAATTCATGTCTGACTTCTAATTACATAATATTAACACAATAACTTTATGTTAGTTTAAGTCACTAAGTTTGTAGTAATTTTGTTACAATAACAACAGGAAATTCATACAGAGAGGAAGGAGTTAAAACATACAACCTGTGGCACTTTCATGTTTTGGGTGTTTTTGCTGAGTGGGTACAGCAAAGAAGTGATGTTCCAAGTAAAGGAAAAAGGAACTTGTCAATGCAGCTTAATTTATTTGTTAACAAAATAGCTGAAACTCAATAAAACAAAACAGTAGTTTTATAGGAAGATTGTCCTTACCTATGGAAAGTTCTTAACAGTATGTCTCTGGATAAAGTTTGAGTAAAGTAAATAAATAATGTTTATGTATTTATGAAGCATATTTCCCAGGACAATTTTGCATAAGTTATAAATTGTCTTAAGATATTTCATAACTTAAATACACCTCCATCTCCACTGTATGAGATAATAACATGTGCACCTCACTTATACACCTCTCTACCCTAGGACAGAAAGCATAGGGAGGAATGTTCTGGGATGTTGACTACATTACTTGTAGCTGAATGAAAACTATTCTATATATATATTTTTTAAGATAAAATTTACTCATGACTTAAAAGAAAAATGTGGTTTTGTACTTGATAAGGATTACATGAAATCAGAATATTTTACTTTTCTTCCCCTACTCCTCTCACATACATAATATAAATATGTAATCTTCAATATGTGTAATAATGACTTCGAGGTAGGTTAAAGTCTTTAGGACTTTTTGTTATATGATTCACCAAAAGAGGAGCATTAACTCCGGTGGAGTCAGTTTGCTTCAGTATGTACATGTTGGGAATGTAATGTAGCTCTAGTTCCTTGATTTTCAGAAAGCTGAGATCCCTGAATCCATGCCAGAGACAGAGAAGTAAGATTTAAAAAGGAATTAGCACTGAAAAGTGGTCAAAAATAGCATGAAACTGAATGAAGGGCCACCTGAGGAATAATATCATTGCATTAAAAAAAAACGTTTTTAAAAATTGAATAGCAAAACAGATGATTATTATGTTATTATTAACAGATGATGAGTTATTGAATATGGCCACATATTAGGCACAACAGTCTTTTTGAGCTCATTGGAGACTGATGGATAAAGGCATGTATGCAGAATATTGGGCAAGATAAAATTTATTGGAAAATTGCATATAGAAAAACTGTTTTAAAATTTAGGTTTAAATGTTAATAAATTTGGTTTGGTTCTTTAAAATCTCTCCAAGATTGTGACATCCAGCAGTCAGAACTGATTTATAGACTTAGGGATTGTTCATATTTTTGACATATTAAGATTGATTGATTGATTGATTGATTATTGATTTTAGAGAGAGAGAGCACATAGGCAACAGGAGGGGTATACAGAGAGAAAGAAAATCTCAAGCAGACTCCCTGCCAAACACAGAGTCTGATGTGGGATTTGATCTCACCACTCTGAGATCATGACCTGAGCAGAAATCAAGAGTTAGCTACTCACTTAACCCACCGAGCCATCCAGATGGCCCTTGACACATTAATATATTCCATAAGGTGGTAGACATCATATTCATATATTTAGAAGTACAGATAGTTCATTGATAACCTAGTGTGCCATGACGCAGGATTTGTTAGGGAAAATAATCTAGTTACTAAGGTATCTGGCAGACTTAATTAGAAATAATCTCACCACAGTATTGAATTGAAGATCTCACAAGGTTTTAGTAAAAAAAGTCAGAATATGAGATTTATCCAACAACAGCTGTCTTTCTGGGGGCAGAGAAATAACCTAAAGTTTTGAATCTGTATCAGAATTATTTATAAGTTTTATGGTGCTTCGCATCTGGTTCCCTGCTCAGTAGGGAGGCTGTTTCTCCCTCTCTCTCTGTCCCTCCCCCTGACTTGTGCGTGCTCTCTCTCTCTCTCTCTCTCGATCTCTTGCTTGCTCTCTTTCAAATAAATAAATAAAATCTTGAAAAAAGAATTACTTTTAAGCTCTTAAAACTCTAGATATCCAACCCCAACATCAGAGATTCAAATTCAGATCAGGATGAGCCTAAACATTAAAAACAAACAAAAAATAAATAAAACAGATTAAAAAAAAAAAAAACTTCTTCATGTGATTTTGATGCAACCAATTTTGGGAACTATCAATCTAGAACAATAGTAATGGCTATCACCAAAGAGACAAGAGATAAAAGGTCTTCACAAGAATGTGGAGAAAGGGGAACCATTGTTCACTGTTGGTGGGAATGTAAATAGGTACAGCCACTGTGAAAACAGTACAGAATTTCCTCAAATAACTAAAAATACAACTATTATTAAGTCCAGCAATTCTACTTCTGAGTATATATTCAAAGGAAATTAAACCACTAACTTGAAGAGGTAGCTTGCAGCATTATTTATATTAGCCATAACTATGGGAATGTCCCAAGTGTCCTTTAATGGATGAATGAATAAAGAAAATGTGGTATATATAAGTAATAGAATATTATTCAGCCATAAAGAAAAAAAGTTCTGCCATTTTCAATACCCTTGATGCTTAATGAAATAGGTCAAAGACAAATGCTGTATGATCTCACTCATATATGGAACCTGAAGCACCAAACTCATAGAAACAGAGAATAAATTTGTGGTTGCTGAGCAGAAGGAGGATGCATAAAACTGGTCAAAGGGTATAAACTTCTAGTCATAAGATGAATTAAGTCCTGGGAATATAATGTACAGCATGGCAAGCTCAGTTAATACACTGTATTTTCTATTTGAAAGTAGGCAAGACAGTAAATAATTTTGTAATATATACATAAAGTTACCATGTTGTATACCTTACACTTACACAATGCTCTATATCAATTATATTTCAATAAATCTGGGAGGAAGGAGAAGCAAATTGAAGAAAATTTTAAAAAGTCAAATCAAATAAAAATTTTCACCCCAAAGAAGAAAACTACTCACCAGGAGTCAGCCACAATAAAATGTGAAGAAACGTGGGGAACTTGGAGACTTTTGAGAGGGGTTAAATAAAGGAAGATAGAAGAAGGGTCTAGTTCAATGTGCCTGTATGTATACTGTCATACTTCTGATAGCGTTTTCAGGTATTTTAAAATATCTTTGTGATTCCTTTGGAAATCTGGCAAGGTCTACAGTATCCTTCTTACCTGCAGTCATTCTGAAGTCATGAAGGGCTAGGTTAATACTAAGAATGGCAGTCAAGGGAAGACTGAGCCTAGGCTTTTATAAGAGAAAGTAGTTGGGGAGTTCTGATAGCAGAGTAATTCTTTTAAAGCTTGTCTTGATGAGAGATCAGAAGTGCATTTATTTTTTTTTTAAAGATTTTATTTATTTATTTTTCAGAGAGAGAGAGTACAGACAGGCAGAGTGGCAGGCAGAGGCAGAGGGAGAAAGAAGCAGGCTCTCTGTGGAGCAAGGAGCCTGATATGGGACTCGATCGTAGGACAGTGGGATCATGACCTGAGCCGAAGGCAGCGCTTAACTAACTGAGCCACCCAGGCATCCCTCAGCAGTGCATTTAAATCTATGTCATGCATTAGGCTTCTTGTTGTAAAAGGGGTTATGGTAACTTAACTAAAGATCTTATACCATACCTCATTCAGAGATGCTTTAGAGAGAAAATCAAGATTATTTGACTTGTTAATAAAATTTTACTTGAGCTGAGATTGTGCTGTAAAGCCCTTTATGAAGATAACGTCTTATCTACTTAAAAAGATACTGTAAGCTATCGCTATTATTTCTAATTCTCAGTTATTTAACAAGGAGAATGGTGTAGTTCAAACCATGAGGAACCACACTGCAGGACACTCTACAAACCAATTTTGGAAAGATTATTGTTCCTCCAGTAGGAAATTTTAACCCCAATCTCTGTCATTTTTAGGCTCTTGTTCTTCCCCATGGTAGTTTACCAGGTCATAATGACCATCTGTAAGGTCTGAACTGCTTCAAGTGCCCTCATTTAGGGCAAAGACTGTGCTCACTCAAATCTTTCCCCAGACTTTTGCTTTTTAAAGCAGGAGATGTATATATGTATATATGTAATTTTCTATATTATATATATTTCTCTATTTTTTTCTATAATTACATAAATAATTATCCTGAACAAGTGCTTGAACAAAAGTCTGATAATAAATTTGTGTTAGTCCTGGAGGTTAGTTGTGGTGTGGAAAAATATAACTCCCAAATAGTAGTTGCTTGCAACAACAAAGGCTTAATTTTTGCTCATTACACAGTCCACAGTGGCTCAGCTGTGGTTCCACTCCATGCTGTCTTCACTTAGGGACTATGAGTTTTTCAGCAGCCTCTTTATGGCATATAACCAGCCATTATGCTATTGTGGCATAGGGAAAGTATGAGAAAAATATATATTTTTACATACAGACATACATAAGTACACACATATACATTCTCATACAAACGTACCCATACACAGACACATTCATGCCTGTGTTTATGTATAGAGTGTACACAATAAAGTGTCATTGTAACAATCTAACAAAACAGTAGTTTCAGGATGTATAAAGAAACAAAGGGAGATCAAATGTATCTTAAATCAGTGATACGCTAGAGCTGGCTTGCAATGCTTATATGAGCTGATGTTTCACATCTCTTTCCAACTCCATGTTCATTCAATGACTTCATCTTAGTAGCCATTGTGGGAGGATTTATGACACAGAAACCAGCCAACACTACAAATTTGGGCTCTTTGAGACCCTCTACCTCCTCCCCAGCACACCAGGGCTTAAAATGTAGCAAAATCGCAGTTAACTAGTGCTCAACAAAAGAAAAGTACAGAGGTTAAAACTTTTCGTAAGACTCTGAGGGAAAATAATGTGAAGACTGTCAGGAGTGATTCCCAAGCAGAAACCATGAGGCTGTCATCTAGCTTTCCCATGTCACATAGGAGGTGGGAGCAGAACCCGCAGCTTTTCAGGGCAGAAGGGTTAGCTGTACCACCTGGCTTGCTGCAGACTCAAAGCAAATAACTGTATTTACTTTTCTAGCTTCTTGATCACAGTGTTTACATGAGAATCCTCAATGGACTCATATATTTTAGAATGTTTATCCTTGATGCATACCACCTGCTTAAAATTTGCAATGAAGTTAATGATCCTTTTAAATCCAGGGTAGAGCGGAGACCTGATGTAAACTTTTTCATGGTACAATTGCTTTTGTAATGTTTTACTTAAAAAAATGCCACACTAGCTGCCTCAGAATGTATTTCTCAGGTAAAGCTTATTCATACGTTGCACCAGTATTGAATAGTAAATATTTTTAACAACACTTTTGAAATTTCATTTCATTTCAAGTACATTTATATTTATACCTCTATATAGGTATAACGTATTTAGGTACAGTTTTCAAATATGCCATTAGCAACAGCAGAAAGAAAATAAATTAAAAAGCTACATCTGTTATTAAAATTTTATATAATTTTAATTACAAAATTACTCTGAATATTTCCACACTAAAATCCTTCCTGAGCCCCAATCACATTAAAACTTAATATGTAAGGGTGCCTGGGTGGCTCAGTGGGTTAAAGCATCTGCCTTTAGCTCAGGTCATGATCCCAGGGTCCTGGGATGGAGCCCCACATC
>RCUC01063698.1:0-12487 GCA_003697995.1 Taxidea taxus jeffersonii
TGCGCCTGTGGAAAGCTGCACACCAGGCTTTATTTCCTCAGCCCTCAAGGATTTAGACTTGGTAATGAGAAAGGAGAAAGATATTTCAAGCACAGAGTGAAAGGCAAGAATTTACATGGTTTTTTTTCTGGAGAGAATAAAACGCATTCGTAGGCGCCAGAGACTGGGAGATGAAATTAGGATACGGTGGGGGCCAGCTAGTGGAGAATCTCAATGGCTAGACTTAGAAGCTTAGGTTCAGTTAGGAATTTTAACTGAGAGTCATGGTAGGTATGTGATCAGAGGAGTGACAAAATGAGGACGGCAGTTTAGTACCTGTCGTCATGTTAATGGCCTCTGAAAATAAAGTCCATAAAATAAGGACCATTGGGAAGGTGAAGGAAAAGCTTTCTCATGGGGCGCCTGGGTGGCTCAGGTCATGATCCCAGGGTCCTGGAATGGAGCCCCGCATCGGACTCTCTGCTTAGCAAGGAGCCTGCTTCCCTTCCTCTCTCTCTGCCTGCCTCTCTGCCTACTTGTGATCTCTGTCTGTCAAATAAATAAATAAAATCTTTTAAAAAAAAAAAGAAAGAAAGAAAAACTTTCTCCTCACTGAGCTCAAACGACTCTGTGTTTTAATCATGTGTTATAAAAAGATGGAAAGTCAGCCAGGCACCCTCACCAGCTTGCCCTGTCTGCAAAAGACAAGACTCAGATGTGCAAGTCAATAAATAACCAGCCGTTGTTGTCAGTGAGGACACAGTCATGACCTGGTATCACCTGGGGTACAATACTTTGTGTCCTTTACATAAAGTATCATTTAACGTGTGCAGCAGCCTGTTCAGAAGAGGAACACGATGCTCAGTTCTGGAATCTTGGGCTGTTGGAACAGAAAATAAACTTTTGTGTCATTCACACTAATGCTCAGTTTTCTCTACGACATCTGAAGATCATTAGAGTCACTGGACTCTAGTGTCCTGCCTATGGAGCCACATCTGCCTTGGAGGCAGCTTTGCACAGAGTCTGTCCCCAACCCTCAGCCCACAGTGATCCTCCCCAGCCAAGGGCTGGGGACAGTGCCAGTGCTCCTTTGATGACATCAACACGTACAGCACTGACATTTTTCACATTTGCTCGGGCATGTCTCTCACAGGCGTATTGCAAACAGAGAAACCTTGTGTGTGACAGCAAATGATAACTGTTAGAAAGATCTCCCCAGCTAACTCAGTTGTCAGCAACACTCTCCTGAGAATCTGCTCAGCATAGACGCTGTAGGAGCAACAAAATGGAGAAGATTTGGTGCCTTCAAGGACTGTTAATAGGAATCTCAGAAGTACAGTGAGATTTCGAAAGAATGCCTGTGTTCCAAAACAAATTCTGTAAAAGAGCGGAGCACAGTGGCTCTAAAGTCAAACTTGCCTGCCACTTAATAGCTCTATGAACTTGACAAAGTGACTTAGCCTCTCTCTGCTGCAACGTTCTTGTCTATAAAGCGAGACAGTGAGAGGTACCTGTGCCATAGGGTTGTGGTGAGGATTAAATGAGTCAAGGCAGGGATGCCTGGGTGGCTCAGTTGTTAGGCATTTGCCTTCGGCTCAGGTCATGATCTCAGGGCCCTGGGATGGAGCCCCGCACCCAGATCCCTGATCAGCAGGGAGCCTGCCTGTCTCTCTCCCTTTGCCCCTTCTCCACCCCGCCCCCAACCGTGCTTATGCTCACTCACTCTCAACCAAATAAAAAAATCTTTTAAAAAAGGGAGGGGTGTTAATGCATACAAGCTTCTTAAAGCAGGGCCTGACCATAGGAAACATTCAATAAATGTTTATAGTTATAGTAATTATTATTATTTAAACTACCGATACATATTATATCCCTGTGTGAATCAATCAGCTAGAATTTTTATAAACTCAGCACAGGAAGTCCTCTCTGTTTGTTATTTCAGGAGTTGGAGTATATCTTTACACAAAAGCATTGTAATAGTTGATGCTTAGTTCCCAGGCCCTCAAACAAAAGGCTCATTATGCCATGCTGTCACTTAAGACTTGCATGTTTGTAGTTTGAAAACAAATTTAAGACTATTCTATTGTAGTAACAAAAAATAAATGGAACGGTGATTAAAAATATAATCAGTAGCTTTTAATTTATCTTCAAAGTTGGCACTTGAAAAAAAACGGTAAAATTTTAAAAGGATATAAATTTGTGAAAGACAAAAAAGAATCTGAGTACTTGAAAGGTTTTAGAAACCTTTTTTAGAAAGTCTTATCAGTTTTTAGAAAGTCTTATTTTTTCACTACTTATATGGCAGGTGGTGCAGTCAGTTAAGAGTCCTACTCTTGGTTTCAGCTCAGGTCATGATCTCAGAGTCCTGAGACTGAGCCTCCCGCCTTGGACTCTGCACTCAGCAGGGAGTCAGCTTGAGATTCTCTCTCTCTCTCCCCATCTGCCCCTCCCCCCATGCCCTCACTCTCTCTCTCTCTAACAAATAAATAAATCTTAAAAAAAAAAAAAAAGAAGTGCTTTTGCACTTGTACATGGAATTAAAGGAGGCAGAAGAGGACCAAAAGAAGTTCTATTTTCCTTAAAACTATGTGTAGACAGGTGAGAGGAAAAAACTGTCTAGAATGGAATTGTCTGCATTAAGAAATAAGGGGCAGGCTAGAGGCTCCAAAAAGAAAAAATATATATATTTCAGCAGTTATTGACCTCCATAATGTCAAACACTGCACATTTCAAACCCACACCATTACATGGTAAAATATTGTAACCCAGCAAATGATGAACTTGAGCCCCTCTGCAGAGGTTTCTGCCGGCCAACAGTACAATATGCCATCTTCCTTTGGCACTGTTTGCCATGTGATTTAATACCCTGTTTTGCTTTCCCTTATTTTAATTTTAAAAATGTGAAAAAATGTCTTTAAAAGGTGAGAACGTTTAAAAATAAAGAAAATACTAAATCGAGTAAGTAGAACACAACTGAGACAGAGAGGACTCTCAAAGGAACAAATCCTGAGTCTCAGGTGAATGTCTACTAATCCACCTGTGATGGAAAAGAAGAAAGTTATAGAATATGTGCCAACTATTAGAAACACATATTTGAAGCTGTGAAATAAAATTAAGAATTCAGCTACCTATCCATTTTGGTTCTCTCTCTCTCTCTCTCTCAAATAGATTAGATAGATAGATAGATGGATAAGTAAATAAATAGATAAATAAAGTCTTTTTTTAAAAAAAGGAATGCTGTGCATAGGTACAAGAGGAAAGAGATGGCAAGCACACAGCGACAAGCACGCTGTGTCCGTGGTTCCCGTCACTAGCCACCAGGGGGCTCCATCAGCTCATAACTGCCTGCCAATAAGCGCTAGAAGTGGGGAAGGGCCATTTCCAGGGCGGCTTTAGAAGAAAAATTATAGAGCCAACCTGCTCTATAATGCATTCGTTCAGCTGAGACTAGCATTTGTATCCTAGAGACTGCCAGAGATTCAAGATGTAATTGGGTTTTTATTGTGTCACTAAGATACCTTGTACACCTGTGTTTAAATGTAGTCTTGGGGGTAACTGACTTCTCCATTCTCTCAAAACCTGTAGAATTAGTCCGGTTCCAGCTGGCCCTGTGGCTTTTATCTGCAGAAGATAATCTTATCTCTTTGAACTCTGAAACACCAAATCTAAGTAAGAATCTGACTCTAGGTTTTTATATGTCTAAGTTAGGTAAACGGTGAGGGGCAGGGGACACCTGGGTGCATCAGCTGGTTAAGCGTCTGCCTTCTGCTCAGGTCCTGATCCTGGAATCCTGGGATCAAGCCCCATTTGGGGATCCTTGCAGCTGGGCTGCTTCTCCCTCTCCCTCTGGCCCTCCCCCTTTTCCTTCCCATGCTCTCTTTCAAATAAATAAATAAATACATCCTTTAAAATAAATAATAAATAAATAAATAAGTTAAACAGTTGTACTTACATTAATCTGATAAGTGCTAGTCATGTCAAGACAGGAGTCAGATTCGAGACCACATCAAACCCCCCAGCCAAGGAAATGGCAGCCATCCAGCCCCACTCAGTTTCCATGGCCCTGCTGGTCATTAAGATAGGTACTGTTGCTCCGTGATGGGTATGGGGTCCCCTTTTCTTACATTAATGCTGTTCAGTTAGTTTGCTTTTTCCCTTTCAGCTGTTTCCTGTTGTTGACGATCAGCTTTTTTAAGGCCTAACTTACTTTAAACCACTCAAAGAACAACTGGGCTGCATGAGAAATTGTGGCTGGTAAAGCTAGCTGGCTGCTGAGGAGGGTTTCCTTGGAGCAGAAAGCTGAAGGGGACATCACATACCAAGGTCCGGTCCTTCTTGCCACACAGTCCAAAAACCAGCTTTGGCAGGACATGATGGTCGAGTCTTACACTACCACATTCCCAAGAGACTGTCGCACAACAAACAGGAAGTTGCAATTTATTAAATCAAATGAACAACAAGGGCATAAGAGTAATGATGGAGGCACGTGGTTTAATGGAAAAAGCTCTTGGGTCATTAAAGTCAGGTTATTGAAGTTATTTTAACAGATGTCAGCCTAATCTATTACATTAAAGAGTTTTATTGGTTGATTTCCCACTGGGTACATTATTTCCAGGTATAGGGAATACATTTTCCTGTAATATCCCATATATACTACCATATGAACGTGTCTTATTTTATAGTCACTTACCATACTGTGTATCCCTGAACTCTCAGAGTCTTAACACTATAAAAGTTTGTTTCACATGCAGGGTGGTATTCCTCATGCAGGGGCAGAGGGCTCACCAGGCAGTTGTTCTCTGAGCAGCGTATTAGGGATGGGTGCTCCTTCTATCATATGTCTCTGCCATCCTGGAAACTTCCCTTCCAAGCATGCAATGCACATGAAAGAATACCAGCCTGAAATACTGTGAGAGGGATTTTATGCAAGTGGTGCTGGGAAGTGTAGTCCTTCTCAGAGCTCAAAAGGAACATGAAATGGTTCATAACTGGCTTTTGCCACAATGATTAATCATGATTTCTCAACAAAGGAACTTTTGATAAATATCAAAGGGTTGTTCCTTCTCATGCTTTTCACACACATTTCCCTGCCCTACATATCCCTAGGGAGCCTGGGTTGTCCCTGCTTAACCATTAGACCTGAGGACTGCCAGATCCCACCCATGTCCAAGACAGCCTACTGGTGGTGATAACCCATCTTACTTACCTGTGTGGGTCTTAACGCAAAATACACACACATATACCTTAAATCTATACACTGAGATAAAATACTTTCCATATAATCTTAGTCTCATGACGTCTCTGAGAGGCTAAGAGGATGGCGGATGTTATTTTCTCCCTCTAAAGATGAGAAAAACTGATGCATATAGAAACCGATAAATTTAAATATCCCAACATTTACTAGGGCTGGATTGGAATTAGTGTTTCCTTTTTATTCTTTGAATAGATATTTGAATGCCTACTGTGTCTGGACACCTAATGCAGCAGTTTTCCTTTTGTTTTATTTCTGAGGTTTTTTGGGGGAGGAGGGGCTCTGTACTCCCTAGGAGGGAATGCACTTACAGTAGCAGAGAAGAATAGCATTCTACCATGATGGTTTTTCAGCCAGATATTCATAACAAGAAGTTACAAAGGTAATCTGTGTTGTTTGAACATTCTGTGGAAAGCCCTACTCACGTCTGACTGCTTTAATTCATAACTTCTTAAGAACTGAAGCACAGAGATAATTTCATCCATCTTCACAGCCCCGAGAGGAATTCATGGGGCCCAAGTCAGACGTAGCCCCTTGGAGATCTTTCCAGTTGGTAAAGTGCCTTCAATTAAATGTCCTCTAATATTATCCTCACAATTTTCTGAAGGAACAGGGCCAGGATTTCCTCATTACATAGATGAAATTGAGGTGGGGATACAAAATGGGAGTCAGGGATAAATTTATTCTTTCCCTCTTGATAAATTGGAACTGTATCTGAAGAACCCAGCTGGGAGTCAGGAATGTGGCAAGAAAGTGGTTGTCATTAAATATTCCCAATTTAATTTTACCCAACCAACAAACTGTGGCAGCTAAAGAAATCTTGCAGTTTCTTTTTTTAAAAAAGATTTTATTTATTTATTTGAGAGAGAGAGCATGAGAGGGGAGAAAGTCAGAGGGAGAAGCCGACTCCCCATGGAGCAGGGAGCCTGATGTGGGACTCGATCCCGGGACTCCAAGATCATGACCCCAGCTGAAGGCAGTCACTTAACCAACTTAACCCAAAATCTTACAGTTTCATTGAAAAGTTCACCCAGTTTTTGACAACGCACGGGCTTAGACTGGCTGCATCTGAAGCTTCAAGTTGGCAATACTTTAGTAATAGGATTAATTTTTAATTCCAGTATAGTTAACATACAGTGCTACATTAGTTTCCGGTGTACAATATAGCAATTCAACAACTCCATATATTATGCAGTGCTCATCAGGACAAGTATACTCCTGGGGCGCCTGGATGGCTCAGTCAGTTAAGCAACTGCCTTTGGCTCAGGTCATGATCCCAGGATTCTGGGATCAAGCCCTGGATTGGGCTTCCTGCTCACAGGAAGTCTACTTCTCCCTCTGCCCCTCCTCCTGCTCATGTTCTCTCTCTCAAATAAATAAATAAAATCTTAAAAAAAAAAAAAAAGACAAGGGTACTCATAATCTCCAACACCTATTTCACCCATCCCCCCACCCTCCTCCCCTCCAGTAACCCTCTGTTTGTTCTCTATAGTTAAAGTTTGTTTTTCTTATTTGTCTCTTTACCCCCCAACTTTGTTCATTTGTTTTGTTTCTTAAATCCCACATATGAGTGAAATCATATGGTATTTGTCTTTCTCTGACTGACTTATTTCTCTTAGCATAATATTTAGTTACATCCACATCATTGCAAATGGCAAGATTTCATTCTTTTTTGTGGTTGAATAATACTTACCTTCTTTATCTGTGTCTAGGCACTTGGGTTGTTTCCATAATTTGGCTATTGTAAATAATGCTGCTATAAACATAGGAGTGAATCTATCCCATCAAATTAGAATTTTGTATTCTTTAGGTAAATATCCAATAGTGTGATTACTGATCATAAGGTAATTCCATTTCTAATTTTTTGAGGAATCTCCCTACTGCCTTCTACAATAGCTGCACCAGGCTTCATTCCCACCAACAGTGCATGAGGGTTCCTTTTTCTCCACATCCTCACCAACATTTGTTACTTTTTTATTCTAGCCATTCTGACAGGTGTGAAGTGATATCTCATTGTGATTTTGATTTGCATTTCCCTGATGAGGAGTGATGTTGAGCATCTTTTCATGTGTCTGTTGGCCATCTGAATGTCTTCTTTGGACAAATGTCTGTTCATGTCCCCTGCCCATTTTAAATTGGCTTACTTGTTTCCTTTGGTGTTGAGTTGTATTACTTCTTTATATATTTTGGATACTATTCTTTTATCAGATATGTCACTTGCAAATCTCTTCTCCCATTCCATAGGTTGTCTTTTTAGTTTTACTGGTTGTTTCCTTTGCTGTGCAGAAGCTTTTTATTTTGAAGTAGCCCCAATAGTTTACTTCTGATTTTGTTTCCTCAGGAGACAGATCTAGAAAAATATTGCTATGGCCAATGTCATAGAAATTACTTGCTTGTGCTCTCTTCTAGGATTTTTATGGTTTCAGATCTCACATTTACATCCTTAATACAGTCTGAGTTTATTTTTGTGTATGGTATAAGAAAGTGGTCTGGTTTCATTCTTTTGCATCTAGCTGTCCAGTTTGCCCAACATCATTTGTTAAAGAGAATTTTTTTTCCCATTGTATATTTTTGCCTCCTTTGTCGAAGATTAATTGGCCATATAATTGTGGGTTTATTTCTGGACTTTCTATTGTGCTCCACTGATCTATATGTCTATTTTTGTGCCAGTACCACACTGTTTGGGTTGCTACGACTTTGTGATATAACTTCAAGTCCGGGATTGTGATGCCTCCAGTTTTGTTTTTCTTTTTCAGGATTGCTTTGGCTATTTGGGGTTTTTTGTGGTTCCATATGAATTTTGTGATTTTTTTGCTCTGTGAAAATGGTATTTTGGTAGGGTTTGCATTAACTGTGTAGAATGCTTTGGATAGTATAGACATTTTAACAATATTTGTCCTTCCAATCCATGAACATGGAATGTCTTGCCATTTGTTTTTTGTTTTCTGTTTTTTAAAGATTTATTTATTTATTTATTTGACAGAGAGACAACAAGAGAGGGAATACAACCAGGGGGAGTGGGAGAGGGAGAAGCAGGCTTCCTGCTGAGCAGGGAGCCTGAAGCGGGGTTCAATCCCAGGACCCTGGGATCATGACCTGAGCCAAAGGCAGAGGCTTTAACCCACTGCGCCACCCAGGTGCCCTTGTTTTTCCATTTGTTTGTGTCTCCTTCCATTTTTTTCACTGAAGTTTTATCATTTCCAGAGTATAAATCTTTCACTTCTTAGATTAAGTTTATTCCTAGAACTGTTAACTCTTTTTGATGCAATTGTAGCTAGCAGCACTTTTAATTGTGTTTCTCTTGTGTGTATTACCATAGGAAAGCATCCCAATAGCTCTGGGTCAGCTGCACAAAATTATCACCTGTGTACTGAACATCTGCACAGAATGTGCATGTGGTCAACTTCACTCCTGTAGCTAGCAAACCAAAAAGCAGCTTGGGTGGTACTGAACTTGCCACTGGGAGGCAGCACAGTGTAGTGGTTTAGAGTTTGTGGCACTGAACAGAGAGCTTGAGTTCAAAATCTGCTTTCATTATTTACAGTGGTACAACTGTAAATTATTTCATTATTTACAATGTAGTTACCTCCTCTGTGATTCCAGCTCCTCATCTGTAAATGGATAAATAATGGCACCAGCTTCAAGGTTGTTGTGAAGATGGAAGACGTTATGAAGATGCAAGGAGGCATAAAAGCCACACCAATGGAGACCACTTTGGCATAAGGGGAGTTTTGAGCTACAGGCACCTAAAAAGAAGATAGGTGCAAAAAGAGCACTCTCTCTCTCTCCTTTTTCGTCCTAATGGCAGAAGATAAAAGTCCATATAGAAGATTTTCTCTGTATACCAGAATGAAAGCAACTTTCTTATCATCAAGGGCAGGAAGTTGAAGGCAAGAGAATTCTGTACAAACGGACCTCATCCAAATAATTCTTATCTCATTTAGCCTCCCCATATATTTAGTTGCTCTTCCACAATTGCTTCTTTTTGTTCAACTTGGTATAGGCATTTAGGTTTTACCCCTTCTTTGAGTCTCCATTTCCTTATAAGGGCTCTCATGTCAGATAAATCTTATGTTAAATAAATGTGTGCTTTTCTCCTGTTAATCTGTCTTTGTTAATTCTCAGGCCCAGATGAAAACTCTAAAAAGTGAGAGGTAAAGTTTTGCCTCCCCTGCATGGATCCAATAAGATAAGGATGTATCTGAAACATACATGTGCAGAAGAAATGTTTACTATTATCTCCCAAACATGTGCACATACATGGATATACATACAAAACAAATGATCTGGAAGGAAGCACACAAAACTAGAAATAGTGGTTATTCTAGGGAAGTGAGATTTGGGGGGAGGGGTCCAGAATGGTGGGTGACTTTCACCATTTACTCTGTGTATTTCTGAATTTTAGTTTTTTATGTGAGAATGTATTTAACAACGAATTATTTGTGGAGCTTTAAAAGTAATGTGCAAGTATGAATGGTCTTTGAAGCACTGCTAGAAAACCTCACATCATATTCTAAAAATACCCATCACTTCATTACATAATACAGGTTTTGTATTTTCTAAAATCACCTGAAAATATCTAGAAAAAATAAAAATGTGATTAAAAATCATATTGATTTTACCATAAGGGATTTTTGTTTTAGGACACCTAAAGTAGTGTCATAGAAACCTACATTAATGTGCTCAAATCACACCACTTCAGAAATCTCATGTAGTATAATTATAACGGAAGTCAAGTGCATGACAGTGTTATCCATTTTCATTACCATGCTACAGAATAGAATGGTTATAACCTTTATTCTGCCACAGTCATACCATGTATATTTGAGTTTCTGCATCATAAACTTATATTCATGTGACACAAAGTGTTGTAGATATGTCATTATTTCATTGGGGCTACCGCTGTGAGTTGTTATGTAGGACATTATCTTTTTATTTTATTTTTTTTAAGATTTTATTTATTTATTTGAGAGAGAGAGAGAGAGAGCACAAGCAGGGGGTGCAACAGGCAGAAGAAGAAGCAGATTCCCTGCTAAGCAGAGAGCCAGATGCAATGCTGGACCCAATCCCAGGATGCTGGGATCACAACCTGAGCCAAAGGCAGATGCTTAACCAACTGGCCACCCAGATGCCCCTCTAGGACATTATCTATAAATAATGAAAGTTTCAACAAAAGTAACTTTTTATTTTAGAGCCAATGTTTTGCCCATTACACAAAAATTTTTTGTGACTCTTGTGATTAGTGCTTGTGAATATTAGTAAGAACAATAATTTAACTCCTTCATCTCAAGGGCCCAAATGTAACTTAAGAAGTAAACTGGAAGAGATGCTTCTAGAGTCTCCCATTCAACAAATGGCATCTGAATATACCAACAGAGGTCTCTGTTGACATCTCTTCTCCATTTTCTAGTGTGTCAAGAAACTGCTGGGAGATTTCGGGTTCCACAGCTGGCAAAATTGAGTTGAAGATAACCAAGTTAGACCTCTTCAGTATGGTAAGCCATTTACAATATCCCAAAGGAAATAACGCCTTTTCCAGAGGAATTTGAAGGGCAGGAAGGTGGGAGTGGGGTTAAAGGGATGATTAAGAAGAAGAGGAAGGGGGGGTTGCTAAGCCGAAAGAAGCAAACAACACAGGGGGAAGCCTTTCCAGAACCAGACCAGGTAGAAGCTCCTGCCATTACAAGATATAACCACCAGGTGGAGCCTAGGGAAGCATCCAATCCTGCCCTTAGGGAACTACAGGGTTGTGCTAAAGCCCACTGGCCCACCAGGTTCATACCTGTAATCACATAAGGTAGGCTTTATTACTTGCTGCAGCAAATATAATTATAAACTTTGGGAACTGAACAGTAATAAGAGGGAATTAGGAGGGGCTTGTATTAGGATTAGGGTTTCTGTTAGATAATATGGGGGATGGTTCAGTAGAGGGAAGATTGTTCTGGATTTGGTGCTGTCAGAAAGTGGGGGTTCTTTGGTGATTGAGTATTTTGATTTTAATGGAGGAGGTGGCAGGGGTGGGATCAGGCTAACATTGTCTTGTTGATAAAGAAGTAGCAGTTGCACATATTGGCCAGGAGAGAGAGCTGTTTAGTCATTTCTGAGGTTCACACCAGGATCTTGCTTTTGTGCTAAAGGCACGGTGGGGGAGCGTGCTCTTTTTTTGTTTCAATTCATGGCAGTCAGAGAGGGACCTTACTAGACAGACTGCTGTATGAAATGTTTGGGTTTGCTAAGTGTTAAACCAGTTCCCACCTGTTAATGCCAGTCCAGTTCCCAACTTACTGGGACTCGTTTTTTCTTTTCACATGCTTCCTATCCACAGATAGGAAGGCGCAAGCACCAGAAGGAGCAGCCGCATGAAGCTATCCCTGAGGAAAGCCCAAGGCGTGGGGGTTAAATTCCAAGCGGTAGCCTTGGATGGACCTGACTGTGTCCCAGCTCCGCCACTCACTGGCTGTGTAAGCTTGAGTAGGTTATTTAACAGTTCTCTGCCTCGGTTTCCACTTTTGTAAAGCTGAACTAGAAATAATACCTAGCTCTTATGGAATTTGGGGGGATTAAATGAGATAATATATATAAGCACCTAAAACAGTGCCCAGCACATGATAAGCATCTAACTTATTTACCCTTTCCATCATTTGTCAGAGTCACCTTCTCTTGGTAAGCTGCAATCATGCTGGAAATCCATTCAGGGGGCAAAAGAATCAAAGGATATTCGGTTTGTTTCTATAAACTTCTATAGATAGAAGGAGCTCAGAAATGGAGCTGATGGGTTGTCTTCCATTTCTGATTTGACAAAAAATAAAAGTCCGGACTTAGTAGAGACTTGTATTTAAAACGATTATTCCGAGAGGGGAGGGGGGCAGGGACTTTTGCAGTTAAGAGAATTCTATGACCATAAGGTCTGCAAGGAGCATAAGGGTCAGGTAAAAGGAGTTCTTCTGTTCTAGAGAAGAGTGAACAAGGCTAGAAAGATGGGGAAAGGGGATGAAACAGTGGCGAGGAAAGGGGATGAAAGAGATTGGATAGGTCAGAGAACTTTGAACCTGAGGCCTGCCCACTCTCAAAAGGCACTACACACGCGAGGGCCTCAAGGGTGGGCCAAAGTTCAAAGACTTGGAGGTAGAGAAGTTTAAGCAAAATTTGGTTAGCAGCATTTTGTTGCAATCGGGTCGATGGGGACAAGCAGTTCAGCTAATCATTTATGAAGCAAACAAAGGGAATTTTGATTTTGTATCCAGCCTGTTCACAGGT